>JAEIIU010046525.1:0-64847 GCA_018874675.1 Drosophila baimaii
CCGAGCACTGGCTGCGGAGGCCTTCGACTCTGGCTGTAATTAATCTACTGTGTTTATATCTGTACATGTGGTTTTTAAGATTTAGTTTGATATTATATAAATATGTAGCTAGCTTTATTTTTTTTATAAATTCGTAAAATTTTTTTAATATTTTCTGCGGATGGGCAGTCGAGGGTTTGGGAAGGAGGCTGTGTGCCGAACATGCTGGTCCTAATACTGCCCAGTCCAGGGCAGTAGTCTAACAAGTGGTGGATGTTTGGGGGTCCTCCGTAGAGACTGCAGATCGGATTTATGTTGCCTTTTAATAGGTGTTCGTGGGTGTGCTTAGTGTGTCCTATTCGGAGCCGGATAAATGTACTGCTCTGCTGTCTCCCGATTGCCGCTGGGTAAAAAATATAAAAAATAGAAAGCCTTTGTTTAACTGCAATTTTTTCGCTGCTCTTCTTAATCATTTAAGAACGTAGTCTCCATCGAACATTCGATTGAAAATGTTCATAATTTGCAATCCTTTATCAAACTCTATAAGTTTCTCCATTTCCTCCAGTTCTATTTGTTCTCCCATTTTTCTCCGCTTTTTCGTATTTTCCACTCTTTCGGTTTTTTTTTCGCTACACAAGTGACCAGATGCATTTTATGCAAAAAAAAGTGGAGGTTTTCTTTTGATTAAATTTTCAGGAACTAAAAAAATGTGAAAATATGGTTAAATTTTAAAAGAAAATGATAATGACGATTTTCGGCTTGTTTATGTTACTAAAAGCCAACAGATAATATTATTTTCACTTGTGAAAACAATAAGCCTTATTTTGTTTGTTACTAATGATTTTTTTATAAAGAACCTCGATTAAATTCATTTGAGCAGACGGAGAAAATTAAAAAATTGATTTATATTTACACCCCAGTTTCCTTTCAATTGCTTAAAAAATATGCTTTCGAAGTTCAGATATATCTTGTTCAGCTTATGGGTTTCCTTTACTTAGCCAAAGAGTAAGTCTTTATAAAATCTGAGCCATTTTAAACGCCTAAAATACTTAGATAACTGGCAAGGAAATAAAAATTCTAGTTATACACCCCACTAGTTCCCCGATAGTTCAACGCTTTATTTTCTCCTTGGACGACTCCTGAATAATCCTACAGCTTACGCACCAACAAAATTTCCGTATTGCCCACACATGAATAAATTTGCTTGAAATTCACAGAAACAAGATGAAAAGCCGAGAGTATCGGCACTCGAGATATATTCCAATAAAAGTGCGTAAAGCGGCAGTTGTAGTAAAATTCATGAGGCGGGCGAAGTGCGTTGACTTCTCGCAACACAACAAGGAGACACGTCTCGGCCAGTGGATCTGGGATTTGGGCACGGATCATCTCCAATTCGCAGTCTGTGTTTTTCACTCGTCTCTGATTGCGGAAGAATTTCAACTATTTGTAAATTAATTGTGCTTGGGCGATGACACGATTCAAGGATTTTCAGGGCACATTTTGAAAACAAAACATTGAACCCATAGTCTTCGTAGTCTTTGGCCTGTGTTTCGTTTTCTTTTTCGGTTTCGGTTTCAGTTTCGATTTCATTATGCGCCGCATCCCAAAACCAAAAGTTGAGGTAAACAACAAATGGCAAAAGGGTGGAAAACAAGCGGCTCAGCATTTCGGCTTCTAATTGAGTTGGAAACTCTCCGGCGGATGATGATGAATCTATGTTGCTGTGCGCAAAATGCCAACACGTTCCCCTGCACATTCAGCACTGATCACTGCATCGATATGCAAATGATTGCCAAATTGTCGTCGTCGCCAGAGATGTCAGGCGGCAGTGGAAACCGAATCTGAATTCGAGCCCCAAAGTGGGTGCTACTGTCAGGGCTAGGGCCCTTTGAGCCTCCCAGGCTCGGAAAGCGGGCCAAAGCTGCCATCTAGCGATTGCCAATCGACGACGTCGGCGGCACCCTAAAAAAGTTCCCTTTGAGGGCAGGAAAAAATCACATACCCTTTCTGAAAATTATTGATCAAGATCGGTTAACCAATATCACAAGACAAGATCATGAAAAAATTACTGTAAAGTTCGAGTTTAATTCGATTTAACAGAGCCAATTTTCTGATTAAATAATTTATTTGTATGGTGAGTCAAAAATCAAGAGATATTGTCCTTGTAAAATTGCCTAAGAGTATACCTAAAAAAAGTGTTTCCAAACTTTGATAAATAATCGTTATTAGTATTCGTTAAAATCAGAATAAAATCTTTATATATATATGTATGTATTTCCATAATTTCTTCATTTATTATTATTATTTTCAAGTGTATTACTACCAATTTCCCCTATTTTACTCACAAAACACCGCGGTAACTATAATATCCCATGAAAATTGCACTGTATCTCAAAAGTTAACCAATTTCTGTCAAAGTATCTTAAGGCCTATCTCACAGATCTGATGGTGCAAATCGCTGCTTATACTTTTGTACTTTTTGAATGCCACAAACCGTGTTGCTTGTCTGCTATTTTCGGCTGCTAACTGCGATTGCGGTTGTCAAAGTGTGGCTGCTACACTGAGCCAAGTATTGATTTATTTTTAAGATATTTAAGAACCTCGAAAAGGGATAAACTGCAAAGAATTACAACTTCAAATTAAGGTTCAATATTGTATATCTAATAGATCAAAGTGTGCAAAGTATATTGTTTGTTTTCTGTGTACTTAACGGTGGTTCACGCTCTTGGCAGCTTGTTTGCGGTTTTGCACTTTGACTGTTAAGTTTATCGAGTGCGGAGTTCAAGTACACTCACGGTTGAGTCGTTTCTGGGTTCTGACAAATATTTGGCAATTGTGTAATCAAATTGTTGGATAAAAAAAAGATCTCTTCTGGGGGTTCTCTCTACAAAAAAAGCTGTTAGAAAAAGATATACCTTTCTTTGTGAGATACTAGAACATTATTAGTAACAGCCACTTAATTAATTATATTATTAACTCCATTAAGTCATAGTAGCAATTCTTCTGTAAAATGTTCCTTATTATTTCCTCTACTTATAAGTGCAATATCACAATTATTTCCTGGCTAACAGATCAACAGCTTCCCCTCCCATCAGCTACAAACCTTGCTGCTCTTGCCCCATCAGCAGCATATTTGTGGCTCTTGTCCCGTTTTGCATAATTACGACTTGGCTGGCTTAATAAATAAGAAAAGTTCACAAATTTCCATGGGGAGACGTGGAGCAGGCGTTGCTCTAACAAGCATAAAAGGCGCATTTGCATATGCATTTGTGCGTGAGTGGGCGGCATTGCAGTTGCTGTTGCCGATGAATCACGCGTGATATTTCGCAGTTGCAGTTGCAAACTGGGTCTGTGAACTATTGTCTACTCCCGTACCTTTTGCCGCCGTATTATTCTCTTATTTATCTGCCCCGCCCCCCTCACCCGGGGCACTCCTCCTTGCCTCGCACAGAGAGTGGACTTTGCACTCCGCCAACGGGTTGACATTTTCATTATGGTAACTCTTTTATTTTTCCTCGATGTGTGGACATGTTTTCTCGCTCTCACTCGATTGCCACCGGCGTCGCCAGGTAACACTGCACTTAAGAAAAATATTGGGTTTTCTGGTGTAATTTTGATATTTATTATTATTTATTATTTATTATTTATCTATAAACGGATACATAATATTGCAGATATAAATAGCGGTTTCTTTAGGAAACTTCATACAAATTGTTGATTTAAAATCTTAAATTCGGTATTTTATTAATCAATATTATAAAGCGTTTGGTAAATGCACTTTTCTTCTTTTTAAAATATCTTAATGGCTTTATATTTAGTTATACAAATTTTATATAATTTATTAACTCGGACAATGAATTCATTTTTCGGTAAATATAATCAGAATATCATAAAATATACAGCTGAAATATTATCCTAAGTCCATCTTACATCTAATAAAAATTTACAATTAATAAATTTTGTTTGTGTATTATCAAGGGGGCACAGGGAACGAATGGGGCGTGGCCGGCATGGCAGTCACTCAAGCAATTTTCAATGCGTTGACAGTTCAGGTTGTCAATCGTTTTGTGTTGTCTAGTGTAGGTGTTACAACTGTTGACTTGACTCGGTGCCTTGTGATTAAGCTGTGAAGTGCAATTGAAGGCATTTCAATTGTCGATTGTCAAGAGCCCAAAAGCATTAGCATAGCCGCCGCAAAATGGTTCACGAGAATGCGTACAACTGTCAGGGTAGACTTTTGGAGTGGCTAAACAAATAAGGGGTCGTGGCTTTATTATTCATTCAGTGTTGTGTTAATAACTAATTAATCGGGCATTTATTCAAATTAATAAATATATTATTTGATTATATTAGGTTGATAGAAAATGAAAACAAAGACTGAGCTTCTTGTAAACCTTTATAAAAATCTTTAAATATGTTTCTTATATAGATCTATCCTCTCTCTCTCTCTCTCAAATATTTACAAATGACTAAAACTTCCAATACATTTATTGATATTTATTTTATATAACATTTTCTCAGGATACTGTAGCTATTCCTCTCCCGATTGCTATTACCATAGCTTAATCGCTTGAGTGTAACTTACAAATTCCCCGAAAACAAATCCCACCCAACACAACAAACAAGGGGTCGTGGCTTTATTATTCATTCGCTGTTGTGTTAACAACAAATTAATCATGCATTTATTAACATTAATAAGTATATTATTTGATTGTATTAAGGTTATAGAAAATTAAAACAAAGACTGAGCTTCTTAAAAACCTTTATAAAATCCTTTAAATGTGTTTCTTATTTTTATATAATTTATTACTCCTCTTTCTTTCTAATATTTACAAATAACTAAAACTTCCTAAACATTTATTGTTATTTATCTTAAATTACATTTTCTCTGGCTATTAGAGCTATTCCTTTCCCAGATTACTATTACCATGGTTTAATCGCTTAAATGTAACTTACAAATTCCCCGAAAACTAGTTACTGGCCACAAATCCCACCCAAACACAACAACAGGCAGCAACATCGCCTAAAATGGCTTTGGAAAAAAAAGTGTCCAACATCAAATTTCAATTATCGCAATGGCAAAAGGAAGCCGGGGAGTAACCACCCGACGACGACCCCGACGATGAACAAACAGGCATAAAAGATCGCGGGCATCGCGGACAAGTGTCTCAGCCTCAAGTCGCGGAGAAGCAGCTGGAAAAAATTCAAATTCGAACGGCGAGGAGCCACGTCCGTTAAAGTGATTTTCACATGGGCAATTAATGTTTCAATAAACGATATTCTAGCAACAGCGAATTTGTAGCAACAGCAACTGCTGTGTGCATGCAACAGCATCGCATCTGTTGCTGCCGCTGCCGCCGTTTCATGTTGCATTCAACACCGAAAAACTCCTCTCCCGGGTGTGTGGAAAATGTTATGGAAATTGGCTTTTTATGTTTATGAAAACGGCCGCTGAACTGCTGCCCGGGTAGGAGTAGATCTGCAGCAGCAGCAGCAGCTCGGATTCCCATTTCCATTCCGAATCCGATTTCGACTCCAGTTAATTACTGCCATTTTCCATCGTATTTATGCTCACGCCTCGCTCACGTTTTGGCCATCAGCGAACATCGCGAACATCGCGAACGCGTGCAGTGCGTGAAAATGTTTGCTAATTGCCCGGCTTATGGCCAATTTCACTAAATTTGTGGGCGGCCAGGCAGAGTGGCCTGTAGTGGGGGTGGTTGGCAAATCGAACACAAATTATGTTATTGTTTCACTAAAATCTTGTTTTGCCTGGATACCCCCCCAACGCCAGGCTCTTGGTTTTCTGTGGAAGTGTGAATGGCTTTTCCATGGAAGGTAGTACTGCAATGAATGAAAGATGAGTGCGATACAGCTTAGTTCGAGTAAGTGTTCTGTGTTTGATTTCGTAATAAAAGGCACTATTTATAGATATTTTATATTTAATTTTCATACAAAATGTACTCCTTTCCTTAAGCCCCTTTAGCCCTTTTCCTTGTGAGAACTTCATATGTAAATGGCACCTTGTGACCATGGGAAGATGCCCACATTCCGCCGGCAACCCAAATTCACAACTGGCTAGAAAAAAAAACCATATGCACCGGCACCGCCAGCAGCAGCCGCAGTTTTCCACCACAATTAAGCTGTCTGCCCTTCCAAAGGCAACCAACCACCAACCTGTGGTGATGCCGGCAAGGCTGCCGAAAAAAAAGTGCCCAACAATCTATGACTATTTTATATGGCTCGTCGGCCGCCGCCACATTCCACCAGCTCGACGTTCCTTCAATCTCCAGCAGCAGCAGCTCTTGGGCTCTCTTGGCTGCCACATGCAAATCGGTAATCCCTTTTTTGTTTTTTTTTTTTATTTTGTGGGCCACAAACCGGCACTTAGACTGGCTTTGATTTGAAGTTCGTGTCCCTATGCGAACTCTGGCAAGAGACTGACAAACTGACTGGCTAACACCTTGGTCGTTTCCCATTCCCCCCCAAGTGAGACACAGGGAGAAAAGTCTATAATACTTTAATTAATAATTAAGGTAAAATGATTTTTCCTGCAGGTAATTAGTTTTATGTGATTCGATACCCTGTTCTTTTCATTAATTAACTTTTCCATATTCATATCATATATTGTGGAAATTATTATCTGGTTTTCCTTGTGATATTTTAAATAAAATTTTAAATAATATATATAACATTTTCCTGTGCAGATCCCTCGGCCTGAGTGAGTGATTACAGTTGCTCGCCGGACGGTCGCCCCAACAGGTTACCCATGGGAAATCTTACAAGAGCTGGGGAGAGGAGCCCAATTACCTGGGGTACAGGTCCAGAGGTTCCTCCTGCTGCTGCTGCCGCTGCTGCTCCTGCTGCTGATTTTGATTTTGAAATTTGAACTTGGGGCTAAAGGTAAAAATTGTTTGTCGAGTAATTGCCGCATAACGAGCTGCAGTCGAAGTGGAAGGCAGCTCTGGAGGTTTTTTTTTTTGCAAATGTCGAGAGACGAGCCTGCGGGCGAAAACAAAGAATCGGGTTGGTGTTGCACTTTGCTCTGGCTCCGGTTGTTGCACTTGCACTGAGAGAAAATTGGGTATATATTTGAGATTTTTAAATCATGCTGAAAATAAACTAGAAACTTAGGCAAGACAGGCAGCATATTAGTATACGCAGCTGTTTCAGATATCACCAAAGTCCTCATCAGTATCCGCTAGGTTATCACCTAATAGCAACTAAATCCTGTTGGGATTTTTAATGGAAAGCAAGTGGTTGTTTTTCTAAGAAAAGAAACAATTACTTATTTAATTAAGAATGTGGTTAATAAAGCCTTATAAATCAGTGGTCCACCTGGCCTAATTCCGCAAGTTTATCGAGGGGAAACTGTTGTAAATTCAAGCAACAATGATGTTATATTTATTTAAAAATACTCTCAGCTAAATACAATCTTTGTTTATAGCATAAATGTGATTATTATAATTATTTGTGTATTTTTCCCAGTGCCTCTGGCTGTTGCAACTGTTGCTGTGCTGCCCACAACCTTACCTGGCCAGCAGTGCGTTAGAATGGACCAAGTGGGCTCACTCTAGAGTTGAACTCCGCTCCGGTTTGGTTTCGTTTCAGCCGCAGAAACCAACGCCCCAGCCGAAGTCGTGCAAATACCAGAAACTGCAAACTGCAAACTGCAAACTGCAAACTGCAAAGCTGCAAAAGTGCAAAACTGCGACCAGGCCAGCGCGAATGATAGCCAGCGTCAGGTGCATTTCCATCAGCGATAATGCCATGTTGCTGTTGCTGTGCGGCGTTGCTGCTCTGGCTGTGTGGCATCGATTGCGGAAAACTTGCAACAGGCTGCTGCTGCTGCCGCTGCTGCTGTGGCTGCCACAGATATCGCTGTGGCAAGATCACCAGGGAGAGCGAGCGAGCTGGTCTGTTGGCCTGGGCCAACAATTGTCTGAAATTTTCGTTTTCAACTCCGATTCAGACTGTGTGAGGCATATTATTTGCACTTTATTATCACGTTAGCCAAATGAGCGAAACGTGCAGATCACCGGGGATTGGTGGTGCTATTGGTGGTGGCTGTGCGGGAAGCACACTCCACCTTTGACCTTTCCAGGTGGGTGATAGATAGACCAGGGCTACCTACCTTACCCTGTCTGGCTCCCCATATTCTACGCTCCTTCACTTCCACTCTAATAAAGAGAATGGAGGCGGAGGTGCTGCCACGTGGGCGTGGCTGCGGCGAGGGCGTGTGCCATAATATATCGAAAAGGCATAAAAACATTTGGCAACTGAAAAACGGAATCTGGTTATCTGGTTAAATCTCTTCGAGGCATTTCACATTAGTCTCCGTTTCCACCTGGCCAGCAGCAGCAGCGGCAGCGGCAACAACGAACTTTTGGTTTTCATTAATGCCGGTCAGTCATTTATTACTGCTTCGATTTTCATTTTGGCCATTTGGCATATAAATTACAATTATTTGGGTTAGTTGTTGGGTCATGTGGGGGCAAAACTAATCGGTTTCAAATGCTGCAAATAAACAGCCCCCGGTTGGGGAGTTATCTAATCAGTTTTCCCACTTGTCGCTTACCAGTAATAATAATAATTTGAGTACGGTGACCCTGATAAACCCAAAGATAGAATATTTGAAATAGAAAATATATAGAATATTTTACATTTAAAAAACATAACACTTGGCATAATATTTAAATCTAACACTTATATTTCCAGTTCCTCTATATCTACCTCTTAATTAATATTCGAATGCCTTGAGTTACACAATTTCCCACAGTATGTACATATATCTGAGAGGGGATTCCCTCCGAGTCAGCTGTAACCTCCGGCATACTGATACAAATTTTCCCGCCCACCAAAACTGGGGCTTTCCCACCCGCGTCAGCTGTTGCTCTGGGCCACAAGCACCTTCACATTTTTCAGCCAGCCAGAGAGCCAGCCACATTCCCTCACGCATTTGGGAATTTTGCCATCAATCATTATATTTGTCCCTGAAATCAAACGCAAAAAGCATCCTGTTGAACCGGCGATCAGGAAAAGGACGAAGGCGACACACATCCGGTTCGGCATTCCATAGAGCGGGACAGAGCGAGTGGCTTAGAGCAGGACGAGTAAGCACAGGAGAGCATTGAGTGAGAGTGAAAGCAAGGTCATGGCGAAATAATATGCGAGCATTCTTCAAAAGAAGAGTCCTTGAGTGGCAAAAGGATATAAAAGAGGAATGTAGGTTGTACTCAGGGGTAAAGACTTCAGGATGCTCTGTAAATGAGATATTATATTTTGCTACCTCATTTTAGACAATTTTTAATATAATTTATAAACAAATATATGATTAATAAAGTCATACACGAATGCCACAGGAATTGTAATGGGTTTAAAAGCAGTTGCTGCATACAGGAAGTATTTTAGAGAGTACGTTAAAATGCTCTTGAGGCCTTAATATTTATAAGATAGATGTGTTATTTGGTATATAAATAAATTTATTTATTTTAAATAATAAGGCTAATGAATAGATACGATATACCCACACTTTCTTCGATTACAGGGCATAGCAAGGACATCAGAGACTGAGAGAGAACGACAGAGAGAGCGCGCGCAGCTGCTGTTGTTATGGCAACTTGGGGTTGATACACTCTCTAACACACACACTCTCTCTCTTTCTCTGAGTCACTGCATCATCCCCTGGAGCTCCTTCTGAATTCCCTGTTCGCCTGGTCCACGAAGGCGCCAAAATTCAACATTTTCACTTGTGTGCGTGGCTCGCTAAATTTTTAAATCGAAAAAAAAAGCGGGTTGGGTATGCGGGCGGCTGAAGGACATGCCCCGTGAGTGGTGGATTCGGAGTTGCTCACTTGAGAGCTGCAGCCTCCATGGTCCCATGCCCCCACCCCCACCCCCCGGTAAGTGACTCCTTCGGATAATCCTATTTGCAGCGTTTTTTTCTCGCTTTTTTTCGTTGTGTTGCAGCCTTTGGCTCGAACAAATGTTAGCCGGGATTTAAATTTCATATATTTTTTATGCGTGGGAGCGAGAAGATTGGCTCAAGTGCACGACATAGCGTAGATTTTACTTCTCAAATGTACTGGGCGACCAGAAATGGCCACTGCGTGGAAATAGTCAGTCCGTGTCCTGCCACCCCCTTGCGACCTAACGCCGCACACAGACGCAGCACACATCACACATTATCACAGCGACACGCATTTTAGGCTAACAGGCAACCAAAACGGTCAACAGCATCACGCGTACTAAACTAGCGTCGGATTCTGTATGGCAACAGGATTCCACCCTCTCCTTCTCCGCCAGAAAATTCCATATTACCACACTAACCACCCGATGTCCTGCGAAAAAATGAGTACACACACTTTCTCTATACGCACACGGAAATATTCAACTAATGCTCCCCCGAAAACCAGGAGCTGTGGAGTCGGAATGGAATGCTCCCCGAAGCACACACAGACACGCGGCAGGGATGCGAGTTGCGGATGGTGTAGAAAGCGAAACAGAGGCGCAGAATCCCCGAGGAGGCGAACGCGGGTTTTCCCGATTTTCGATGATTTATAGGGGCGTCGGGGAGTCGGCCAAAGGATACCTCTTGGTTGGGTTTATATTAAGACTTTTGTTATTGATCGAGCTTTAAAGATGTGGCATTTGGTGCATATTTGAAGCCTGTGAAAGGATGATAAGTAAAGGGGGTTAAGGAATCTCTGTAGTTTTATATATTATTTTCACATTAAGGACAAGATACACATCACATTCTGCGAGAAATAAATGAGAAACATATATTCAATAATGACATGGATGTATTTACCTTTTTTTTATTTTTATTTTAGATTTTTTGCTTACCAAAATGAAGGATATTCCTTCTATTTCTTCATAACCCATAGAGAAATGTACTTACAAATTAATTAATTAAATTACATAATAAAAGAATATATAAGTGAATACATTTGGTAATATTTTAAGTGCATTCATTTAGGTTTCGAAGGGGTTTCCTTTAATGAAATATAACAAATTTAAACAATATAATCACAAAATTATATCCAATTCCCATTCCTACGAAAAGTGCCATCCCACCCCGCCTAATCCCCTCCATTCCAGGGTACTTTCTGCGATGTGGAACCTACAGCTGTCATAATTTCTGCTTGGTGGGTGGACGTCTGACATCCATTGCCAACGTCAGAGCGGGAGGGGCTGACTGCCCCCGCCAACACACCGGCAACGAGAGAGAGAGGCAGTGCATCTCCGGCTCCGACTCCGCTCGCCAACTATCGGCTAACGGGCACCCAGGAAGCCCAGAGCTCGCTCCTGCTCCCGCTTTCCAGGTAACGGCGACACGCTTCCCGCTGCCGCATCACGCATTTTCCGCCGGGCGCATCGATTTTCACACGCCTCTTGGGAAATGATAAGAATGCCAAAAGTTCCAGGCAAGCATAAGCGTGCGCAGTTGGACGCTCTGGCTCTCGTATCCCTTGGTATCCTTGGGAGTCCTCGGCATACCCAGCATCCCCAGCATCTCCTTGGCATCCATCCCGATGTTGGGGCAGGTTATGACAGAGGGCTCCGCGCCTGTTCCCGGCATACTGAACCGCATCGATCGATGGAATTTTCTTTATACATACGCCTTGTGATAAGAGTGCGTGGGAAAAGTGGCCAAGGTCACCCCACAGGGTGTGTATACTGTATGTGCTTTGGGTATACATACATAGTTTATAATACAAAAAAAAAGAGCTTGGGGTCTGATAAGGAGCTGATATGGTGGAGTGCCACTTGAGATATAATAGGGTCTCCACTCATGTATAGGGATTATATAATAAGTAGCGTTATATGATTATTTTGATTTTAATTCAATTGCTTATTAAATGTACTTAGAAATTATAATTAGAAAAGAATTATAATTAAGCAACATAGTTGTAAAATACATAAAATGTGTATGGTTTATTTTAATCTGTCATTTTAGTTATGAATGTTTTTAAAGACTGTGCCTTATAAACACCTTTTTTATTCCCCAACTAAAGGAATATTTGTATATATTATTAATTTAATTTAGCCCTAAATAAAATAAAACACTATTCTCTCTTAAGAAGAATAATCATCAAACTGACTTTTTAATCTCATTAATCTGCAGATGGGGCACTTTCCTCAGAGATCTCGTTGCGGATGCCTGGTTGAACCTAATATGCCCGCTCTTATGACATTAAATCCGTTACAAACTCGTGAACCGCCTGGACTTGTGGAACTTGTGGAAAGTAGACTTGGCCTGGAGTTCGTGACATGGCATCAACAGTTTGTCATTAAACATTTCGACAATAATTTGCTTTGTGCTCGCATTTATATATAAAGGCAGTAGTAGTATTCCTTTGATTCGACTTCCCGAATTGTAACAGTAGACGACGACGATGATGACGACGACGACGGCGACCTGGACGCGGTCTAAAAATTGTTATGGCAGGTAATTTACATAAAAGATAAGTGGGTCCATGCCGGGCACTGCACAATTATTATGGGACCTGTCTATTGTGCGGATAGTCGGGGAGACTGAGACACAAATCCAGAAAGGCCCTCAGCCACGATCTTTCTTCCTCGCTTTTGTTATTGCAAACAAATATGCGCTGCCTTTGTAATATTACGTATTTTTTATTTTTACTCTTTTTCTGTGAGCTGAGAATGCTCTGGGTGACTTCCTAAAGGCATTAAAGGTATCAAGACTTGTCGCTGTACGTTTTGTTATGCAAATGCCGCTCAGGTTGCGTATACGACGTGTGTAGCCATAAGGCAGTGGCAATGTGTGAAAATTGAGATGGGAAAAAATATATAAACAAGCAAGTAGAGAGTGTAATTTATATTTTATAAATATTTTGAATATATAATAAAATTTGAAGTTAATTAATTTATATAGGAATTAGTAGTAAGCTAAGTAAAAGTGTATATCCCTCAAAAGGTTCAATCTTTGTTTAAATGTACCGCTTTAACCTATCTTTATCTGTAATTAATTAATTAAAGCTATATATTTTCTATATTATATACGATTATACGATACATTTGTCCCTAGTATAACCTCTAGACGCCAAAGGTCCCCCTGAGTGTGTTTTTGTTTTCTTTTTTTTTCCAGACAATAACCTGGCAGCCCTGACCCGCTTAGTTAGCGTTATCGACATCGTCGCTCCTTCGCTCGTCGTTCGCCAATAAAACAAATTAAAGTCAGCAATTGACGGCGGTTAGGACCTGAAGCTACTTGCCTTGAAAAGCGGCTGGTACAATGGATTTTCTTGGCTTTCTGGCCAAGATAGATACCGCTCGCCTGACTCCGACTCCGACTCCGACTCCGCCGCCAAACTCCGACTAAGCGCCTTATCAGGCGCCCGAAATCGATGGCGCGACCATTTGGCAATAATATTTTGCAGTACTTAGTAACCGCAATTGTTCGCCTGCAGTTGCATTTACCGCATTTCCAGTTGCATTCGCAGCCAGCATTTGCATTCTGCGTCCGCCTGCCTGACAGTGAATAATTTGCCATTTGCCTTCGATTCTGCGTTTCGTTTTGGGCCGCGTTTAATTCGGCCTAATGACTTGGAAAAGCGCAAAGTTGAGCCCTTGGCGGCAGCCTAAAATAAACAGAGTTAAAGAAGGAGTTGGAGGGGGGTTGGAAAATAAACCTAATGAGGCAGTGGGAAAATACAAACTTACATAACTGCAAGGAGGCTGAAGTTAGGCTTAAGAAAATATATATAAAATAAAGAATAATAATTTATGTATATTAAAAAAAAGCCAAGTAAAAGGTGCTTTATAAAACCTATTTCCCGGGCAGTTCTTTTGGGAATTGCTACTCAAGTCCCGCGAAATCAAGTCACCTTCATCTGGGTCATTTCACCATTCGCTCCACTTTCCCTGTTGCTTCAGAAACCCTTCGAAGAATTCCCAGAAATAATTTGACAATGCAGACACTTACCTTATCACCTGAACCGCCGTTCAGACGGATTTCAAAGGAATTCGATTTACATTGCGTATTAATGACTTCTTTGTAAGTCGACTCGCGGTGTTTTTGGGGATAAGGTCAACACTGATGGTGGCACATGGATACCACGTAGCCCTCTCCCCATTGGATGCAATTTTCCCTCTTTCCCAGAGCAGAAGAGAACTTTCGACAGCTGCCCCCCCCCAAGTGGCGATGATTTCATCAGTTTCATCAGCCAAAAAATATGCAAATGGATCGATCGCATGCATAGTAAGCGGCGCGGGTTGGCAATTGAAAGCGATTATCGATGCGGCTGAAATAATGCAAATCGAGTCGGACGATCCGTAGATCATGTGATGCGGCTGCGATCCGAGGGAAAGAGTCATTGCGCCGCAAACTATTGCAGTGCAAACACATTTGTGTGTTAACCCTTCTACCCAGCAGCTTAACCCCCCCAGGTGCCCTGGCCCAGGGTGCAATGCTCCAGGCCAGGGTCCAGTTCAAACTCCAATTTCAGGTATCGCGATTTTTAGGAGGACTTGTCACACAAAAAAATATGCACCAGATTTTTGTTTAACTTTCCACACACACCAAAAAATTATTTGCACATTTTTAATAATCTGTTGAAATTGTTTTTGTTTATGAAAATTCTATATAAATATTAAATAATTCTTTTTGAAGGGCATAATTATTAAATTACGATTTTTGTATTAAAATAATTTAAGGTTAGAGGTTTTTAATAAATGTAAAGAATATAGTTACCCATTTTCGTTCAAAAGAACATAGCTTTTTTAGAGTTGGAAATAGATAAGCAAAATTCTTCGTCTTATTTTTGTGACTAAACATTTCTGGTATATAAATCTTTATTTAAATCAGGAAATCATATTTCTTTTCATAATTTTTTATATTTGAATTTATATGGGAATGCGGAATTTAATTACTAATTTTTAGATCAAGGAATTCCTTAAACATTCTCAATAAGAAATCCCTAAATTTGAAACGATTTATTGCCTTTAATAAATAATGTTAATTGTAAAAGCCCTGTTTATATCCAATACTATTACATAATATTTTTGTTTACACACTGATGACATATTTTTGTTTACAAATTATAGAGTTGCGCTTTCAAAGAAGTATCTGTTATTGCCATTCGAAAACTAATCTTGAGATATTTTTTATTTTTGTGTAGCACCCTTGAACTTGAGGTGAACTTTGCGGGTGTGTTCTGCCCGATTTTTTTGTAGGGGGCTGGGGGCCTAATTTATGCCACATTTAGATATTCTAAAATCAAGTCGCGTAATCAATGCATTCGTCTGCCTGCAGACTTGTCCCAGTGCCACTCGGAAATGTGTGTCATATATGCATGAGATATTTGGCGCCTGATTTCTGGCATACGAAATCCAGCTGTCGTCGAGTTAGCGGAATGCAAATCCTAATGCAGAGAGATATATCGAAAGGTGCCAGCAAGTCGGCGAAATTCCTTTAATGCGCCACAGATCAACTTGGGTTCGACGGCGGTTCAACGCTTGACATTGACATGTGCCAAGGTTCGTCGAAAAATTGACACACTGAAAGGAATAATATTTTGAAATTTGAATTGAAATATAAATAAAACAATAATATGATTACTAAAATAATATCAAGTTTATTACACAAATAAATAAATATTAATTACGCTTGTTTCCCACTGACAGTTTATTTCGTATCTCATATTGAGGAGGGATTTCTTTTAAATAAAAATAAAGTCTTGATGTCAACGTATAATTTGAGGAAAAAACTCTTTAAATTTCTTACGTTTTCCTCTAGTGGAAACCCTGAGATTCTTTTAGCTTCTCCTTGCTTAAGAATCTCTAGCCAATGGCTCGCGTTTAGCGCCATACGGGCGCAGCATGCAAAAAATACCCTCTGTTTGGGTTGATTTCTCGCATTGAGGTGTTTTGTTGGCCAACGCCAAACATGTGCTGGCCACATGCCCCGTTTCAGACCCATTTCCATGGCCAATCTCAAGCCTGTCCGGGCGTAGGTGTGAACAATTTGAGGAGCTGCCACGAAGCGTTATCTACACGGAAAGAAAATAGATGACAGCACTAGTTTTATGATTTTTATATTTAGGGAAATTGTGACAAGCTTACAAAATTATTAAATAATAAATAATATAAGAGTAATGCATTTTTCACTTCAAGAAAAGATTTCAGAGCGTGAAAATATTATTTAAATTATAATTTAAAATGTTTTAAAATTGTATAAAAGTATTTTCTATAAAAAAATCAAAATATATAAGTATAATTCTCATATTCTATTTGAAAAATTAAGTAATAACTTACCCTTTCCAGTGATATTTTCTCCCAGTGTTCAAATAAAAGGATACGATAATTGGCCAATAGTTTGTTGTTCCCTAGAAGTTCCACGTTTGGTTCCCTCTCACCTCGGCGCTACCTTCGACTTCACTGGGCTCTCCGCTTTCCCAGGAGGGAGTTCTCCGGGGCCTCGCTGCGCCTCACACACATGGCGGAACTCCAACAGCGGAGCTGGAAAAACAAACAGGACTGGACACACATGTGTGACCACCAGACGACGACGACGACGAGCAGTCTGGCTCGTACCAGAGCACGTACTATGCGTAGGTGCGAGTCCTTGAATTCCCAATTCTCATTCCCATTCCCGTGTCCCGTGTCCCGTTCCCATGCCCATTCCCACATCCTTGTTGTGCCACATGATGATGGTCCTGTGCTTTTCCCGTAGCGCCAGGCGTGTCCAAATGTTTTGTTCAGGGATTCCTCAAGGCAATACAGATCCTCGGCACACACATTACGAAAATGAGACGGCGCTCGCCCAAAAAATAAAGATGAAAACGAAGAAAAACACGAGCCAAAGTTACATATGCTGGAATTGGAATCTATTTAAGAAATTTCCATCTCGGCCGTAAAGGGATTTCCTTGTGGGCCACGTTTTCCCACGATTTTATAACTGGTCGAGCCCAGTTCCCGGCCATATTCCCCTGTTCCATGTGTGGTGGGAATATCGCCTGCGCCCTTGGTTTTTTGCCTCGCAGGGGAAAACTCTGCGTGACTCGGGAAAGATTTTTCCTACTTTCCGGCGGACATGTGGCCAGTAGCTAAATGGCCGGAGCACTGCGGTTATTTTGAGTGGACAGGTTGTAAAGAGGCCACACCCCCGACCCAGGGACCCTGTGACCTGCCACTGCCACTTGCCACTTGACTTCATGCGCCGGCGCAGGCGCAACCGCAGGTAAGCACCGCCGTCGTCGCCGCCGACAGGTAAACATTTGCCAATATCTCACGCTGTCCGCTGACACGTGGCCGGGTCAGGTGATGATGATGATGGCGATCGTGATCCTGCGTCCTGGATCCGGGCAAGTGTGAAATTCCCAGCTACCTGGAAGACCATGTCGAATGGTAATCCTGAACAAGGTTTGGCCAATCAACGCGTGGAATCAGTTAAGTAATTATATCAGATATGACTTCTGTATTTACCTTTATAATTTTTAAAAAATATTCTAACGTTTGTTATAAGTTTCTGGTGAATAAACAGATTAATAACCAATCTATTTTATTATTTATAGAATTCTAAAGAAGCATACTCGAAGTTGAACTGGAATTTTGGCTTGCATTTATTTTTGATCTCATATTAAATTTTTAATTACAACTTTTATATTTTTTTTTTGGCTTATATAGCATTTGGATTGCCATTCTCACTTACACAACTCCCATCATAAATAATCTTCCTTATATTTGAAAAACAAACAAAAAACACAAACTTAGCCAGAGGCATGGGCCGCCTGCGGAGCACCAGCAAAGCCAAAGTTCGTCGAGGTGTCCATGGTTGGCGGTGATGGATTCCGGAAATGATCTGCCGAAAGGCGGGTGAACAGGATGCCCACTCCCTCGATGAGGCATAGCAGGGCTCCTCCGATGATGGCACTGCCAGCCATGGCAGCCACCCCGTTCCTGGCGGACAGGATGCCTCCGGTGACGGCGCCACTAATAATCGAGTTCCATGGATCCTCCTTATTTCGCATATACACCAGGCTGCAATCCACGACGCTGAAGATGCCGCCCCAGGCCGCAAAGTTGCCAGCAATCACCGGCGACTTGGCCTTTACGGCTGCCACGCTACCGGCGAACCGCCGTCCCAAGCCCTGAGGTGCGTTCCGGAATCCCTTCATGGCCTGGAAGACTCCACCTCCTATGCTGCCCATGGCAAAGGCTCCGCCACAGTCATCCACAATGCGATAGGGACACGGCTCGCGTGAGTACTCCTCCATGTTGGGGAACGATCTCTGGCCGAAACGGAGAGTGGAATAATGAACTTATCGAAATTTAAGTCTATACGCCTGTGAGCCTAGGTTGGAGTTATCACAGGCTGGAGATACTCTAAATAAGTATCAGTTGGGCGAGTGGCAGGGCTTAGCTTGCTGGGAATAATTTATTTATTAAATTATTTACCTATCCAAGACTACTTACAGGTTGCCTCCGAATGGTACTTGCTTCTATTCCCTTCAACAATTTACATACGGAACCAAAGCCAAGGCAAATAGAGTCGCACGAGGATCGGAGATCGGATAGGGATCTCTGCCAGCGAGCTTCTAAAAGGTTAAATAGCACAAATGTCGGACCGTAGTTAAACATAAAATTTACAGCCGCAGCTGGGCGAGTTTGGAGTCGTCGGGAGTGGACAGTGGAAAGGGGCCTTTTTCCAAAGACGCAATTCCTACAAAGGCAGAGGCATACCGGTGGGAAACGGAAACAATGAGACCGATTGTCGTCGACCGATAAAACCCCAGCCAGACCGGACCCCAGAAATCCAGAGAATTCAGAAAGGGAAGCTTTACGATTGCATGCATAATTATCACGCGAGCATAATCGGAGTTTTGAAACCGCCGCAACTCTGTTTGCTTGCCACGGCAAAAGGGGGGTTCGAATCGTACCCCGATGGGTATCTCCGCACAACAAGGTGTCAGACAGCAGTGACAAATGAAAGTGAAACCAAAATCGATGGCAGCAGGATGATGAGGTTGCGGGGACACCTGGACACACACGTAGCGCCGCCACCGCCGCCGAGTCCATTGTCTTTTAGGAGGACGCTATGTCCATCAACTTGACATGTAAATCGTTAGAACGTGTTGCACTCGGATTGATTGCTCTCACTCCAAGACTACTTGTGTCACCTATGGGGTATATGCATATACAGGGGCAGTTATCCGAAATCATTAGTCAGGAAATCGCCCCCAGATAGAGCCGTGTATAATTTGTAATTGTAAGTACAGGGCACATTGTGTTTGCGGGTTTTCCAGTGAAATCTTCATTTCCCTTCTAATTGTTGTCGCTGGTAAATGATTGAATTTGGATCCGATCGGATCGGTTTGGAGTGGTGTTAATGTGGGCACATTATGCGAGTTCACTTAAAGGATTGGCCATTCCTGTGAAGGATGCGATATGGTCAGGCGTTTCCCACGAATTCGGGAGTTTCTGGCCGGACATTTTCCTGGGAAATCAGAGGCCAACTGGAATCTTCGATGAGCACTAGATTTTTAAAGGGGCAAATTGGCTTTGACCTTTTGATTAAAGTATCTCTTTAATTCTTAAGTTATTATACATATTATTGTATGAATATCTTTAATTTATAATTTAATTTAATTTATAAAAGAATGCATTCTATAAATAAACCCTAACTATTACCTCAATAAATACTTTTCGTAATTACCATATAGAAACAAAATACTCCAAAGAATTACACGATTTCCTATAGATATTCCACTCGCAATCTTCCAAGCAATCCTTACTGGCTCCTAGAACGCCGCCGGTGTTTCTGGGCAGCTGTGATGCAACTCTCAGGATCCATATTCTCCGGTCATATGCATCTGCATAACCTTCGATAACAAAGGGAATCGAGAACGGAACTCATTTGGCAGACTCGAGACGAATCCCTGCACATGCCAAAACGCCAGCGAGGACAACAAAGCGGCGAAACAATTGCGGTTGCATTACCCCAGAAGTCCAATTCAAATTCCGATGGTATTCACACAGGACACAGCCTCCTCCTCTTCTCCAGTCGGGCAATGAAATTCACAATTCGGAATCAAAGAGCAGGCCAGGAGGAGTCGACAAAGGATGTCGGGGACCAGGTAGGGCCCGGCATGCCGCCAAAAAAAAAAAAATGCTGAAAAATCTCGAACGGTGCACTATTGTTGTGTCTTGTGCCCTGGCTGTGATTACTCTTACTCCGATGACGATCATGAATAAGAGAAGTATTCCCTACACTCAAAGAAAAATCTGGGAAAATGGGGATAAATATATTAATTAAGGCTTAAAATATTTTGTATTTATATTTGCAAGAAATATTATAAATAATTGGAAGACTTTCTTAAGAAATTAATTACATTTTGAGAATTGGGTAAATCACTTTGTTAGTCTTTAAGGGAACTTATAGTTCTCAAGTGTCTTTGCGTTAATTGAATTGTTTTCTAAAGGTATTTTCCAGGTTTAAAACTAAGAAGTTTTGATTTGGAAATTACAGAAAGTAAACCTCTTTTTGATTCAATTTTTTATAAAAATATTTTCAGCAGAAATTTCAATGGATAACGTTGGATTTTGGCAGAATAACTGCATAATTTTTGCTGTAGAAAACTGAGAAAATAATATGAATTGTAACTAGGAACTAGATGTCTTTTAAATATATTTGTAAATATTTAAAATATTTTTTTTTGTGGTGTACTTGATGATCTTCCCCTCCTTGGCACTCGCTATTGTGCGCCCGCAGATGCAAGTCAACGTCCGAATCCGTTTCTTTTTTTGGGCTGAGGGCAAACAGATGCACACGTCTTGCCAAAAACCGAAAATAACTGAAAACTGGAAATCAGAAAACCCAAGCCAAGTCGAAGACGCGCCAAAGGAGAAGAATCCCGAGGCTGAGGCTGAGCTGCAGCTGTCAATGCCAAGCCACCAACGCGCCACCCTCGAGTTGACAATATTTCCAGCACCGATTTGTGATTCGGAGTCCTGCGTCCTGATTTGTGCTGCCTGCGCAGATGCGCCGCTGTCCTTTGGGTTTCCTTGGCCGCATTGTTGTTGGCCGTTCACCCGCCCGCCCGGTGCAATGATTTCTTCCTTAACATCTTCGCCTCAACGGCTTTTTGTTTGTGCGGGTTTTTTTTTTGCAGGCTGCCCAAGGAGTATGGCTCCGAGGTCCTGTCACAAGGTGTTGGAAATGCTGTTAATAGGGGAGTTCCTCTTGGCCTGACCTGGCATAACTTGGTGTGTGGCTTGGCTGGGGGGCGAGGGATGTCCAATATATCAAGATTATTAAGGTTCCCGGAGGAAGTTTCCTAAGGAAGTCTTTCTTTTACATTTTTTTCTATTGGTTAAATAAAGAGAAATGGAGCATGTGACATCTGCAACTATAAAACTTATGCAGGAAAATATTTAAACAAGTAAAAACCACAATAATAATTATTGTACTTAGCATTAAACTTTTTTCTGAAACATATTAAAACAACTTTATAAGATTCTCTGATCTATATTATTGCTGATTTTAAATATAACTATTTTCTATCAAATTTTAAATCCATTTAGACTTCCTTTTTAGAAACATACCCAGCAATATATTATAACCTCTTTAATAAACCACCAAATAATATCCTCAACCCCTCCTATCAATTCTTAACCGGAACCACTCTCCCTTTTTTTATGAAAACCCATAATCACCGCAACAGAATTAAAAATATTTACACACTTCATTTAGGAGACACGTGTAATAGGCTAAACAGAGTGTTTAGTGTGGACAGGACACACGCGATGTCCTGTAATCAGCTTAGCTGCCGTAGGATAATGGAAAGTGTGTGGGGGCAACGATGACGACACAACGCTGACAACAGGACTCGTAACTGCCGGCACCGGCATTGACAGGATAACGAAGCGTGAATAGGCACGAAACCTGCGCGAATAAAGGAAGGATCTTGGAGGATTCGAAGGGGGATCGGTCGGGGGATCGGAGTCAAGGCAGCTGCCACAAGTGCAGGACTTGCGACAATAGAGGATATTTTTTTTTTGTGGGGGTCTGTCTGGATTTTTAGACCCGGGGTCGGGGGTCATTCACTCGCTGGATCACCGAGGACAATGGGCCACAGGTAGCGATGGAACCCGCACATAATCGCCGACAGATACCGCCAGGTGATCCAACTTTTTGATTTCTTCTGGCTAAAGGACATTGATACGCCGACTGCCAGGATTCCTGGAAGCAATTCCTTTCGCTGGCTTTTCAAAACATTTACTCCAATGTTCGCCCATTGTGGCACCGGGCAACCTATTGATTGTGCAACGTAGCGGCAGCCCGTGGCAGTGATTTTCCCTGCTGCTCCGATCTTCTCCGATCGATTTATGGATCGCAGCTCCTTTGTGTCGTGCCAAAAAAATAGAAAAGAAGAGAAGCCCAAAACAACAACAACAACAACGGGAGCTGCAGTCGTCCTCGATCCTGACCCGGGGGTAGAACAGTAATCAACAATTCATTGTCAACGAGATCACACATCGTATATCTTGGGCCATAGTTTGTTTTCTTTGGTGGCATTGGGTCTTTCTTCTGTTAGGTTCTCTCTCTTGGTTTTTAGTTTTATTTTTTTTTGCAAAAGGTGCACCGGGTCCAGGTGAGCCAGAGAGGAGAGTACTGTTAGGTTATGAGGGAATCATCGAAGGAAGGAGCAAGCAGGGTTTCGATTTATAGAAAACACACAGGCTGTAACAACAGTTACAAGAGATCCTCCAGAAGATGGAGCAAGGATAAATCTAAGATTTCATTGAAATGGAAATAAAGAAAATATATTGTATAAATTATTAAGATGTAAAGTACTTTGAATCCAAAGTATTTTTCTAATATATATAATTAATCAGTCTTTAATGTTACATAAAATATAAATTCCGAATTTTTGTAATAATTATTTATCCATCTCTTTCATTCCTTAATATTCTTCTTTTGCCATTTCTTCCCCTCTCGTAGGCCCAATTATTTCTGCCCGAGTTTCGCCTGGCTCCTCCTGGAACAATGCCAAAACGAACCCTATAGATCCTTGCATCTTCCCTTCTCTTTATTGTCAGACTACGAACATATACATGAGCACAAGGTGCAAAAATGGGACGGGCCCATTGTCAGCGAAAATCGACAACAACAACAATAAAAACTGAGGTAAAATCGGAAAATCAGTCGAGAAGCAGCAGCACCTGCAGAAATCCCAAAGGAGTCGGGGAAAATAGCAGGATGAGCACCGCGAAAGGGTTTTCCCCATGCCGCGCATGAATGAATCTAGTGGAAAACTCATCATCTACCTAATGCTAATGAGCGGGGTTGGCCCTGGCCTGGAATTTTCGCGATTACCTGCCCACCGACAAGTGTGGGTTTCCCCGGCGAGTGAATGAATAAATCCGGTCGGGTTATCCGGCGATGTCCTGCCTGCCGGGCCATTCCGCGGCAATTCGCGGCACGGTGATCATTAGGTAGGTGCCTGGATGTGTCATGGCCGTTAATTGCGCGGAATAACACACGTAATAACCGACGAGAGTGGGATGACCCACCAGGTAGGATATATGCATATATGTAGTATAGGTATTGGACGATCCCAGGACACTGGGAAAAATCCCCAAACATTTTTCCCGTGTTTTGCTTGAGTTTCGCTGACTGCGTAATTGGATAAGCTGGGAAATTACTTTAAATCCTCCGCTGATCCACATCCGGAGCGTCGGCGGAGGAAAATCCTACGCAGGGAAATACGAAATGGAAATGCGGCTGGGTTATTGGCTCGACATTTCCCACTTCGGCCATCATCACACCCCTCTGCCATTGGCTGCCAGGCTCGCGGGGAATTGGAATTTCGCGCTGGAATTTTTTGTCACCTCTTGGGTTTATCAAAACTTTTGGGTTTGCTCGCCGCGTCCGATCGGCACGGTTTTTTCGCTATCGCATTTTCCCACCGATGCGCCGATGGCACATTCTCGCCTGGTTTTTTTTTTTGCGATGTGTTGATGGCCGGGAAATCGGAGGACTTGCTAGGCAATGCGGGCTTGGGCTGGTTTCCCAGCTCGTCAGCCTCCCATGCGGGAGTGGGAGGTGGGAAAGTTTCACGCCAGCGGTGTCGGAGGGGTAGAGCGGAAAAGTCTGGAGGTGCTGC
Source organism: Drosophila baimaii (assembly GCA_018874675.1). Lineage (NCBI taxonomy): Eukaryota > Metazoa > Arthropoda > Insecta > Diptera > Drosophilidae > Drosophila > Drosophila baimaii. The sequence continues at coordinate 24,111 of JAEIIU010046525.1, forward strand.
TGCGGGAAAGTGGGAAAGTTGTGTGCGCGGGCGAGTCAAAGATCAGGGGAGGTGGAAAGCGAGGCGAGTGGGAAATATCTGGGGTGCAGTTGGAGGCCGGGAATATCTATATCCTTTTGGATATTCAATGTTTTGTATTGTTTTAAATATTTTTTACCAACTAAACAATACCAAAAGAACTTTATATTTTTTAATAGATTGCTTAAAATATATTTAGATTTTACTTCTGTAAACCTAAGTATACTTTCTCTAATATTAATAAACTTTTTTCCCTTATAAAGGTATGATAAGTATACCATATATTGTTAGCTATATATCTTTATACCTTATACTATATATTTTTAGCCTTAAATTAATCAGAGAAAATATAGAAAGTTATATATTGTAACTTGTAATACCTTAGGAACACGTAATGCCTTGAAGTTCAAGTTCAAATATATAAACTGTTTCGAAATTTTAAAAAAGAAGTCATAAAATGACATTGATCTGCTTAAAAAATATGTCGTGGGAAAAGAAAAAAGGCCAGAGGTAAGTTTTACAGGAGACTAGCTAGATATTTTCCCGTCGCCAGCTACTTCCAGAGAATTCTAGTGATGGAAATCTGTCTCCGGGCAAGTTCCTCGCCCGGACTCCCATTTATCGCTGGCAATGAGCCACTGGAGATGATCCATAAGTCAGTGGAAAGTGCACCCCAGAGTTGACACACTTGGTGCTTGGAATTCGGCTCATTATCAGGGCTATTTTGGGAGCACCTCTCGGTGGCGGTGGCGATGCCAAGGTGTCAGTTTTGTCAGTCCAAGTCGCTCAGGTTCAACTCCCCCCTGAATTTAGAGCCGCGGCAGATGTACTCGAAGCACTCGATCTAAGTGCGGAAACCACCCCCAAATTATGTGCAGTGGAAGAAAAAGTAATGAACTAGTTTAAATATAATTTAAAGGAAGTACTTAGTTACATTAGAAAGTAAGATGGATTAGTTTGGATCGTATCTTTTATAATATAATTAATTTTTCGTTTGGTTTAAAGTTGAGGAACTTTACTGGCTTCTGTATTATTAAATGTATTGTATAAATTGTAGTTATGGGAAAGATCTTATATTATTTTTAATAATATTCTGAATGTTTTTGGGGCATACGTCTGTTACCTACAATACTGTGTCGTCTATCTAAGGTTTTATAATATATCTTTACGATTTGAATAGGTTTTATTCATGAGAAATCATTCACATTTCTATTTGTAAGTATAGTTTCTTTAAAAGGATATTTTTTTGCATAATTTCTGGTTAATTAGATAGTATAATAAATTTAAAGTCGGATATCTTTGACAGGATAATAATGGCATAGTGGTTTTTGGGCTCTAAGATCATACAAAATACATAATATTTTAAATATTAATTCCTACATACATGTCCAATATATATAAGAGATATGATAATAATATGTTCTGGCTTAATAACGTAATCAGTATAGTCATTAATTCTTTTGATGGTATAGTGCAGTTTTATATTTATTTGTTTGGTTTTATGAATTATTTATTAATAATATAGATTGACTTGTCTTGGAACTTTATTTAATATTAATATAGAAGAGCCTACAGAGGAAAGACTCTTACGTTTTAGGGATCCAGCTTTAAGAATAATTCAAGTTCCTAACTATTTATAATAAATTATTAAAACATCTTCATCCAGATAAAAATGATCATCAAATCCATATATCCCTAGGATCCTAATAATTTTCTAGGATATCCCACAACACTTTCCACCGTGTACTCGTCCAATTTGACTCGTGCTTAAAAATAGAAAATTACTTAGGGGAGGCGCTGAAGGTAGACATAACTTGCATTCCGGACCTGCAGGAGTTATGGCAGCAGGGCTGCACTCCACTCCACTCCACTCCCCGATAGTCCGGGAAATTGGAGGAGAGAGCGACGAAGAGCTGTCATAAGTTATCGGGGGATCGGGCTAGGGCTAGGGCCAGGGATCCCTTTTCCCCTGGCAGGAGGGTGCGCCTGCGCTTCGCCTCTCTCACGGCAGAGAGCGAGCAAGTACGAAGGAGAGGAGGGCAGGTAGAGAGCGGCAAGGGAAATACGCAATAGGGGTTGGGGGTAACTCTATGCCTGTGTTGTTGTTGCTGCTGCTGCTGCTGCTGCTGCCGCTAGGTAGCGGCACACACGTGTGCGTGTGTGTTTGGGAAGAAGAACCACCACCAAAACGGAGGCAGCGACGCCGACGACGACGGCCGAGGGCTCGGGCTCGGGGTATAAAAGAGCGTGCTCGACTCTCGACCTGTCACAGCCAACTCAGCCCTCGTTGAGAACGCATCTACCAGATCTATAAACTCACACACACCACTCACACACTCACACACTCGCTCACCGATCTGCGAAACTCCGATCACTCGATAAATCGATCTCGATCCGTGCCGGAAAGTAAAATATAAAAACACACATCGAAAATGGCCGCCAACTACAAGAGCTGCCCGCTGAAGAAGCGCCCCATTGTCTTCGTGGAGGAGCGTCTGCCGCAAACGGAGGCCTTGGCCCTGACCAAGGACTCGCTGTTTGCCCAAGACCAGCCACAGGATCTCTCGCTGAAGCGGGGACGCGAGGAGGATACCCAGGACTACCAGCAGCAGCAGCCGGAGCCGAAGCGCGACTATGTGCTCAATCTCTCCAAGACACCGGAGAGAATCCATCCCAGCTCCAGCTGCCTGCTGTCGCCGCCCGTTGAGGATTACCAGCCCACGGACATTCACATGCGGGGCCTGACTGCGGGTACCACTGGCTACACCACGAGTGTACCCGTGGCCAATCCCTTCCAGTCCGCCTTCGTCATGGCCGCCGGCTGCAACCCGATCTCCGCTCTGTGGAGCAGCTATCAGCCCCATCTGGCCGCCTTCCCCTCGCCCGCCAGCTCCATGGCCTCGCCGCAGTCCGTCTACAGCTACCAGCAGATGACGCCGCCCTCGAGCCCGGGTTCTGACCTGGAGACCGGCTCGGAGCCAGAGGATCTCTCCGTGCGCAACGACATTCCACTGCCGGCTCTGTTCCACCTCTTCGATGAGGCGAGGTCCAGCAGCAGCGGTGCCAGTGTCAGCAGCTCCTCGGGCTACTCCTCTTACGTTCCGACAGCCGCCACTAGCTCTGCCCCGGTTGCCAACCAGGCTAGCCTGGCCAAGAACTACCGCTTCAAGTGCGAGGAGTGCCAGAAGATGTACTCCACCTCGATGGGCCTGTCCAAGCACAGGCAGTTCCATTGCCCCGCGGCGGAGTGCAACCAGGAGAAGAAGACGCACTCCTGCGAGGAATGCGGCAAGCTGTACACCACCATCGGAGCCCTGAAGATGCACATCCGCACCCATACGCTGCCCTGCAAGTGCCCCATCTGCGGCAAGGCCTTCTCGCGTCCCTGGCTGCTCCAGGGTCATATTCGCACCCACACGGGCGAGAAGCCCTTCCAGTGCCCGGACTGCCCGCGATCCTTTGCCGATCGCTCGAACCTGCGGGCTCACCAGCAGACGCACGTGGACGTGAAGAAGTACGCCTGCCAGGTGTGCCACAAGTCCTTCTCGCGGATGTCGCTGCTGAACAAGCACTCCAGCTCCAACTGCACCATCACCATAGCGTAGAGGACTCCGGACTCAGGATCTCTCTCTATCTCTCTCTGAACAACAACATTCCGCTGGCGAAGACCAAACAGACAGACAATAACTCAAGCTAGCCTGTACTAAGTCGATTCGGTTTTGGTGCTACTGTAACCATATAGGAGAGCCGTCTCCCTATTTATTTCAGTCGTAGTATTCGTAGGATAAGATCATGTATATTGCCCCATTGTCACAAGCAGCATCTGACCAAATTTACTCATTTAACTATTGCCATAATTTATGTATTCTCACTAATGTTAAGCTTAAGTGTTGTTAAGATTATAGCTAGTTCTAAGACTATTTTTATTATAAAATAAAACATACAAAACACAAGAGAAATTTCAAAGGTTTTTTATTTATTATGTTTTAGGAAATTTTGAAATTTATGGAACTTTCTTTTACAGGAATTACGAAGTCCTTAGGCATGTTGTTTGGCACATTAAATAATGGAAATGCTCTACCATTTTTGGTAATTTCTAAATTCGTTTTGAGAACACCTTCCTCCTCCACCTTCCTCCGTTTTTGTTACACTTTCTGTGATCATTTCTATACCTTATAGATTCAACAGGAAACATCACTTCCGTAGTTATGGGACTCTTCTTCCAATGCTCACATTTTGTGACAATTTCCTCCAAACCCTCTCGACAAACAGGAATCACAACAATAGCAATTTGGGATTCCCGGGGCAAAACACCTTTGGCATGTGCAAACACCGAACACCGATTTGTCATACACTTTCCATTTTCACCGACTTCCTCTCTCAACCCGCCCCCAATAATGTTTCATAAATTCGTATCGTATTCATCGTCGATTTGCACCTTTCGTCAATGCAAATATTTAATTAGCTGACGCTCCAGGTTTCCTGAATGTTGTTCGAGTTTTGGTTTCAAGCCCTTCTGCCAATCCTTTGCCAGCATATTTGCCAAAAGGATCTCGGCGCATGCGTAGCGACTCTTGAGTCCCGAGTCCCAAAGGGATCCCAAAGGGACTGCCAGGTGATAAACGTAGCGACGGCTGCTTATCGAGTCCTGGCAGACGGTAGTTGAGGTCCTGATTGGATTGGATTACCATTGAAGCATGCTTGGCACCAAGAACCCGACGAGGTTTATCTCCTAACTCTGTTGGTCCTTAAGTATTTGATTAGAGCCGTGTGGTGATAAGACCTCGGGACAGGTAGGAGTCCTCCTGTACGTGTTTGGAAGTCCTAGCTCGGGCACGTACTCTTAGTATTTGTAAATAAGGTATATCTAGGATATGGATTTAATTAAATTTTATATAAATAATTAAGCAAGCTAAGTACATAAGTAAATATGCTATTGAAAAGGACTTCCTTCTTTTAAAAACTATAGGTATCTTGGCAGGGGACATCCATTAGCGACATTATGCTGCAACAGCCACACCTTTTGGCCATAAATAAAACGACCCACAAAAAACCTATTCCCAGAAGGAACCAGCCTTGACAATGGCCAATCATTCCAGTTCCATTTCCTCGGTAATCAGAGCGCGTCGTTTCTTGTGCAATTGCAAAAAATAAAAAAGAAAATAAACTAAAGAAAAATCGAGTACAGATGCAACGGAGGCCACAAAGCATCATCAGCTGTGAGGAAACACCTTGCGGGCCAGAGACAATGGCCAGGATTGCTGGCTGTACCTGTCGCCCGATTGTCTGGCCAAGATCACCTCACCCAGTGACCCAGTGACGTACTGGGCCAATTCTGCCAGCCACTCCTGTGATGTCTTCCGACCCTTTGTTGCCTGCCGCATCCTTTATACCATTGTCCTGCGGCTAATCACTTCTTAGGCAGCCAGCCAAGAAGAAATCACAGACCACAGAAGTCAGCCGCTATTTGCGCGCCTGACTGCATGTAAATCGACAACGAAATCCACAAATCCCCGGGCTGGAATCGATCCCCGAGAAGCCACCTGAGATCGGGACCTACTCCCCATTAGTCCGGCGAACGCGATAACAAATTGCAATTGACAAAGGCAAACGAGATGCGATCGATGGAAGCCACATATCCGAGAGCGTCTCTCTCGAATGGGATGCGATTCCGATTTCGATGCCATGGCGGCCCATTCCTTGCCATACAAATCGATGGCGGGCCCCAGATACAAGCTGCGGCATTTGTAATTGCCAACAAATCTGGACAGGGGCAGGAGTGGGGCACCAGGAGGAGCAGGAGGAGGTGCAGGAGGAGCAGGCCAGGCAATCAGCGAGAGGCGCATGTCACATGCCGCAAACAAAAACAAGTAAGAAGGGTAAGTTTTAGAAGCCGAAGTGGGTAACCCTCTTGCAAGAAAATAAATAAAATAAATCCAATAAATTAATAAGCTAAATAAACTAGTAAGCTTTCCTCATAATCTTTGATAAACTATTTTAAAAATATAAACAATATTCTTAACTATGATTCCTCTAGGAATTTCTTTTAAGAAGTTAAGAATTTGGAATAAAAATAGTTTGAAATTAAATGGATATTGGAAACTCCTCTATAATTAAAACCTAAAAGAATTTAAATCTGTAGAGTATACGCCACTATCCTGCCTACTTTTGTCTCCAAGTCACACTACCCTTAGAAAGAGTGTTTAAAAAAATAAAAAGAAGAGAAGAAATTCCCGCGAAGCCAAGACAAAAAGCTCATGCAAAACAAACATTAGGAAATCCAATCCGAACTCAGGCATCCAGCATCCAGTATCCAGCATCCAACATTCAGCAGCAGCCAGCAGCCACTTAGGCAGTCAGTCAGTGGAAAAGCCAGCAGTCGAGGAGTCTTAGAGTAGAGGAGTCTCGGGAGTCTCGCAGTTTCGGAGTCTTGGAGTCTCTTGGAGTCTCGGAGCATGGTGCAGGAATCGTGGACCAGGCCAAGTCGTCGTTTAGGACGTCTGAGATTACGAGCGATTACGTTTTACTCCAAATTTGTATGCTGCCAGAGTTGTAATTGAAAAAGCATCAACATTAATCTTGGTACACACATCCAGCTCCGCTCCAGCCGGTGATTTTCGATTTCGATTGGGATTTGGGAATCGAATCGGATTTCGTAAGCGGCCGGAGATCCCAGATAAGCAGCGGGTGTAAGTGTGGGTAAGTCTGATCCGATCCGATGCGATTCGAAAAAAAAAAAAAAACATATTGCTTAATCGCAGCGCTGATGTGGAGCAGCAGATATGATCGGCAGATCTGCTGCGGCAGCAGCCCACTAAAATCTGCATCCTAAGCCGAATCGGTGCCCCAGACAAGTGAGCGATGTGCGATCGCCGGGCATAAATCAAATCCCGGGAGAGAAATTGCGCCGCCGGCTGACAGCCGAGCCACGACAACTGTCCATCGCCTGGGATCCATCCATGGCTGCCAGCTCCTAAGCCTGATGCCTTATGCCAGGCCACATGCAAATGATCGTGCCCAGCATTCGACACCGCGGATCTGCCCGCGGATCGCGGATGGCAACCTATCAGCGATCAGCGACCTTAACTGTAAAGCCAGTCGCAGGCCGCATAGGTTCTTACTCCAGGCACTGAGAAAAATAGGAAGAAACTCTAGTAAAAGTTATTCATTAAATGTATTTTATTTACTTAGACAAATATAGGTTTAAATATTGTTTAAAATATATTAAAAAGCATTCCCTTTTAACAGAAAAGCCCTTAAATATTTATAGAACTTTTCTTAACCCACAAACCGCCTTCTCTCAGTGCATTCTTGAGTTACATGACCGGCTAAACCTGGCGTTAGTAGTCGCTAAGTGCAGTCAAGAGACGGAGGACAGCGGACTGAGGACGGCGGCCTGCGGGACTCCTGTGGCCATCAACTTGATGATGAGGCAGGCAGGCAGGCAGATCGCTGCCAATGCCATTCCCTCCTTCCAGTGCCTCCTAAGTAACTGCCATAACCCGCGAGTCCATCCCAATCTCAGGACAAGTACCATCGCTTAACCCCCTCGTGGGCTTCTTCGTGCCCGGCCTGCGCCTGTAGATCGGCGAGCGTTGATAAATGTTGTTACTTGTCGTTAGCTGGTTGTTCTCCTCTGAGTTGTCGACAAGCCCGATCGATGGGTGGTTATAGTTGACATGTCGCTCTGTGTTTCTTCCCGGGCCCATCATCCCGCTCATCGGGAGACGAGGGGCCACACGATCGCCGCAGGATTGCCGGCCGGTGACATGTTTGGCCAACGGTTAATTGTGGTTATGATTTCAGGTCTGGTCTTTGCCGCCGCCTAATTAGTCGCCTCACATTACATATATCTGGCCCACTAAAAGTATCTGAAATTAACTCCACTTCCTGCTCGCATTCAGCTCATCTGCAATTTGAATTTCCCGCGCATATAAATATTGCATAGAGTACACACTCGAAGGGTGTGTGTGGAAAGTAGCGCCTCCCCGTCGCGGGCATATCCGATTCGTTAATCGATTCCAGTCCACTCCGATCCGATCCAGCTTCGCCCACCTATTGCATCTACTTGACACACATCGCACGCAAATCGATGCGGTAGCATTTACAAATATTCCATATATATTTTGTCTTTTTTTTTCGGGGGTTTCCTCCCTCCAAAAATTTACAAGAGATGCGACCCGGTGTCCAAAAATACCACACAGCTCCCTTCGGCTGCTGGGTGGCTTGGAGAAGCCTAGGCCGAAAAATGATTTATGTATGCGCGACTTTCTTCGATTCAGGCAGCCGCTGGGCCTACTTTTTTTGGGTCGCACTGTATTAGATGCAGAATTTAACCGAGTGCCGAGGTGACCCTTGAATAAGTTATAGTTTCTGCGGAGAGCGAGAGAGAGAGTTCATTGGCATCCAAGTCAGGGCGGATATTACAAGGATTTTGGAAAGGGCCTCAAGAAAGTATATTTACAAGATAATTATCCCCCACCAGTGGTAAGGGTGTACTTATGTTTCTCCAAGCCTAACCAAAACATAACTCCCAAATCCATTAAGATATCTGCTCAAAAAATATTACAAGCCTAAAAAATCACGTGTCGGACTGTGGAGCACATGTGATGCTCGCTCGGAGGGAAGACATCAGACTATGCAAATATCGATCTTGGAGCTATGATCACATGCCCAGCTGGATGACGCACCCAGAACGCTCTGCTGAAATATGCATGAGCCAAGAGAAAGACTTTCTTCCGTTTCCGCTGAGCTAGCTGACGAGCATTTAACGGATGGATACGATACAGAAGTGTTGGCAACACTCCATAAACTAACAGATTGTAAAAGCGGGCAATTAACTTTATCTCGGAGGCGAGACACACAACTGTTGGCCCGACTTGGAGGACCGTCTGCTTATCGGCTTTCGGCCTTTACCTGTTCTGATTTGAACGCTGAAAGTGAAACCGTAAATTCAATTCCCGAAGGTCCAATGAGCGGCTCCTTCTTGGCCATCAAATCAGACATCAGGTGGCAGGACTTCCATTGAGGTTCACGTCTGCCGCGATACTTGTGATAGGGCAGCAGAGGTGGCTAGCTAGATTTTTTTGTAGCTAACTGCGGATATATTTGGGGATTTTTTAAGCCAGGAAATTGATCTTATAATGTTAATTTATGGTATAAATATAAATATTTATTTTTTTCTTTTGTGTATTCCATATATTTAGTTCATTTTACTGAACTAACAATATAATCTGATAGTTCCTTACTTTAATTCGTAAAATTCAAAAGCTTATTCCTTGAAAATCCATGATATTACATTTTATTTTTAAAGCTAACTATTTTAATTTATTTATTTTCTTACGAACTTATTATTTATATATTTTTTTTAGCTTGTTAAAGGCTTATAGAAAAGGTCCTAATCCACAGTAGCCACCACTGATCGTCGGCTGTCCGCTGATCACATTTTGGTCAGCTCGTAATTAATTCCAGCACTGCCCAAAATAGATACATCTTCGGTCCCCGACACACCATATGGCCTGCTGTCCGCCCCGCAAACAACGCAAGCCCCCTCCCCGGGCCGCTTCATATATAGTTAGTGGCAATTAACAGGACACGCTCATGTCCTTCGTGTGCCGTTCGTGTGCTGCCCCGTTCGGTCTCGGCTCGGCTCGCTCACTTTTCATCAATTTCCCGGGGCCACAACAGTTGGCCAACGGCCCCTTTTTTGACCAAAGGGTCAGTCAGCGGCAGTAGTTTTCCCTAATGAATTCATTCGCTTCACTTTCTGGCCATAATCGGGGGTTCATTATCCTGTGCCCGCACTTCGTCCAATGCTCGCCGTCAGTTGCAACCCCTAGGATCGAGTTTTTTGTTTTTGTTTTTTTGGGAAATGGTAAAAGGATTGAGCATTCTCTGGAATTTATTGGGTGTGTCCGGCACATTATTCCTTGTTGGCTCCTCCTGCGGCCGCATATTTCAGAACATTGTGATCGTGTTTTGATAAGCGGTTAGGCTCTGGCCTCGGCCGCGATTAATCACCAAGGGGAAGTCCCAAAAAATTACAAAGAAAGAGCGTTTTATATCTTACATATTTACAAATAAATGGAGTAATTTTTAGAAATTAGGAAGCTCAAGCCCTTTTTATAGTTGTTAAGGTATTTGGAATATATTTTTAGTTTTTCTGCTATTTCTGTAATGCAACTGTTTCTCTCCTGCTTTACTATTTTAATAACTCTTTCCTTGACAATTCTTTAACTAAGCCCCGACAGAAATCAAGAGCACTTCACATATAATCAACCATATTTACATATGAAAAAATAACATAATTAATTAGCACTCGTTTGCTTAGCTCTGGCAATTTGCATTAACCTGCAGGCTGGCTGGCTGGCAGCAGGCAGAACCAGAGCTAAACGGAACCAACTGCCGTAAATCAGCTCGAATCGAAGCTATATAGCCTCCCACATGAGTCGCCCGACAACTGGCGCCAGTCTTCTGTTCACAAAATCCCGACTCGGATTCGCGTGCTGTGTTCTTAGCATTTCCACAAGACCCCGTCGCATTTTCAATTAAAATTCAAATTGATGCAAACAAGTGGCCAAGCCCAGAACTCGGTGGTGATCAGAACCCAGCTCCAGATCCCGCTCCAAGTCCAAGTCCAAGCCTCCTCGCGCATTAACAAATTGAAATTGAAAATGTTCCAATGCACCAACGCCCCCGAGAGCTGGTGGCCCAACTGATTTCTTTATTTCAGCGGGTTTATTGCACGAAAAATTATGAGAATGCACAGAGCTCTTTTTTATGCATTTATCCATTTTTTTTCCTTTGCCACCGCTAGACGTCGAATCTGTCAGAGATGGCGTCGCTGGTGACGCCCTATAGTATCGCCCAGAGTTGACTGGAGCTGGCGTTCCAGTTGCCCCCGGGGTCTCCTTCTCCACCAGAGTGGGTGTTGTCCCTATGGACTACACCACGTACTCGTATCGTAGTTCAATGCCAAAGTTTTGGTATCACTGACGCTGATCTGGCGGCGGATTAATTGCTATGAATGGCTTTGGGAAATGGTGAATGAAGCCAAGGACGCAGGGAGTTCCGTTAACTAAGTTTTATTAAATATAGTAATTTTTTAAGTAACCAAAAAAGAAGTCTCCTTAATACCTTACCTAAGAACCTTACTTATTTTTAGCCTAAGAAAGTTCATTCAACCAATATACACCTTACCATACCTTCTCCTTAGTGGACTTCCTCACCCACATTCGATTTCCGTCTGGACGGATCCCAACCCTCTTTTGGGGGCCACACCCAGTTCACCAGGCTAACCACCTTACCGCATTACGTACAAACTCCTTGGCCGCCACCCTCTGGAGCTATGAGGGGAGTTGGCATTTCCTAGTCGCGCGGTCGGTCAAAAGCCTTCCTGGAATTAAGTTACAGCAAGTGCGAGCGGGACTCCGCTTCCCCCCCGCAACCCAGTGGACTTCGAACAGCGACCATGTGGCAACTGGTCGACCATAATGCAACATGACATGCGCCGCATGTGCAGCAACAGCAACAGCCGCAGAGTCGCGGGCTCCGAGTTGCAAATATGAGTTCATTATTTAAACGTTGACCAAAAAACAAATTGACAAGTAAATGCGGCACATGGTCGGCTCGTTTTGGCTTTTTCTTTGGGCCCAATACACAAAAAGAAATTGATGGAAGAAGATCCGGTTAACGAGGGAGTTTATTCTGGAATTGTTTATATTTTATTTAAATTTTATAACAGAGCTTGAATTTATTTTAGTGCCTTTGAAAATGTAAAAGAATTACGAAGAGTCTTATATATTTTAAAGTCAATTTATATATTTGATTTCTGTAAGACAAATACCTATTTCCAGGCTGACGCTGGCTCACCCTTCTGGTATAAATAATATATTATTAAAAATCCCCAAGAACAACTTTTTAAATCCTCATATATTAATTATTTACCTCCGTGTAGCTTGTCTTGGGTTGGGTTCAGTGGAGTTCGCTGCGCTGCAGTGGGTTCCTAGGTGGGTTTTACTCCTTCTGCTCCAATAGATGTGGATGATGTTGCGCACATGCGACGCTCTTGTTATTGTTGTTGTTGTTGTTTCTGCTGATGTAGCTCTTGGTAGTTGTTGTTGTTGTTGCTGCACACAGATCAGCGTCATCAACGCGTACACATTCTGCTCATAAACGACGACTTGGCCGCTCGCTGGCATCGGACTTCAAAGAGACTCTGAGGAGACCGCCGAGCGCCACGCACCGCGCCAACTTTGGTGGTGGTGCCGGCTTGATCTTTGCCCGGACTGCACCACACTCCATTCCCCGCCAGCCTGTGGTCTCCATCCTGGGTCACCACAACGCACCGGACTGGACTGGACCACAGCGGACCGGAGCTGCTGGCCGAGGACGGAACGGAAAGCACTTCCCACTTGTTGGTCCAATAAGACACTTGAAATTATGTATATATATTTTTTTTGTAATTTAACAAATATAATAAAGGTTTTTTCCTATTTAAAAGTGGCCAAATATGGTTGAAAATATGTTAATAAATAATTATATATGCTATATATATTTATATTATAAATATTTAGACACTTTAGGGATCCTTATGAATCTAAAATCAACGATTTCCATATTTTTAAATTATTCTAGAACTTTCTTATAAAACCTTTAGAATATTAACGCAATATTAATCATAATTTTTTCCTGTGCTCTTGGCTATTGGCTTTGCCCATCTCTCCACATCCCAGAGTCGCCTGCAACGTCATTGGCCCGACTTGTTAACGCTTTTGGCCTACACAGTGTTAGCTTGCGCCTTTAAAGGGTGAGGAAACAGGAGGGGAGGAACTGCCTCGCCCGCTGCGACTTTGTTGTCGTTGTCGTTGTTAATGATGCCTTATAATGCCAGAGCGCCTGATTTGCCACAATTTATTATGAAAAATCGTAATAATCTCGGCGATTTTCTGAACCCACAAGACGCATTTGTCTTTGGCGGCGCTTATCTTCCGCCGGCCGCGAACTCCTCGGACTCTTGGCCATCCATCCGTCAGCGTCGTCGATAGCTGGTTAATGTCTCGGCTTTGGTTATGGCTTTTGGCTTTGGCTCTGGCTCTGGCTTTGGCTCTGGCTGAAGCCGACTCTTGATGGTGGTAACTTGAGACCCGGCCCCAGTCAGTCAGCCAAGTGCTCCTCCTCCGCCGAGCGTGTCACATTGGCGTTTCCTTTTCGCGGGCGACGCCCACGTCTCCTCCGAAATCGTTTTCAAATTGATTTTAGCCGTCAAATTTGCACAGCTTGCCGGGGAGTTCTGCCAATGGCAGCAGGTCCTCCTACAGCAGTGTTGCTGGGAGTTAGGTTCATGAAAAATAGCTATGACTTGGCAGTAAAAATTAAGGAGAAGAAATATATATTATTGACAGATTCTAAACCTTTTTAAAAATAAACTTAACATTCTCTTTTCGTGACTTTAATAAGGGTTTTGTATAGTTGAACTTAGACAATTTAAGGTTATCTGTAGATGATTTTATTTAAATATATTTTCCATTTAAGAACCCTAAAAATAGCTAACTACAAAACCATCACAGCTCAGTTTCTTACCACGGGTGGGGGCTAAAATTCACCAGAGAGGGGTCTGCCACAAAGAACCTCTACATATTGGTTTTCTGCCCACGCCCCTGGTCGCTCATGCCGTGCCGTGCTTGTTGTCATCGCAAAATGTTACTAATAGTCGGAAATTACAAGCCAATAATCGTTTGTTTGAGGAGCTCTCCGCCGGTCGAGGTGCCCTCTCTTTCTCTCTCTTTCTTTCCGAGTAGGTGTCCCGTGTGCGTCGGGACATTCTTTGATAAATGATCTCGGGCCAAGTCAAAGCCAATTGGAGCCCGTTAACTCTTGGCCAGGGATCATATTTTATGCCCAAGTTGGCATATAACTAATCAAATTCAAATGCAAGCCGAAGCGGAACTGCTGTCATGTGAAAAGAGAAACCTAATGGGAAATGTTTGTAAATATTGGGGAAAAGTGGAAATTCAATGGGAAGTTATTGTCAAATGTTTTATAAAGGTTTCATTAATTTATTGTTGAAGTGTAGTACATATATTTCTTGCCCTATAACAAGATCCCTTACATTATACAGAAACTTGTGAACTAAGAATAATAGATACTCCAAGGATCCACTAGAAATTAGGTAAGTACCTTTATATTATAAAATAAATATAATGAAGCATACCCTTCTATATGTGTAATTACTGATTATCAGAGGTAATTAAATACCACTTATCACCCCTCCCATTGAGGATCCCCAGTGCCATAAAACCCAGATCAACTATCGGCAACAAGTTAATCGATTCAAGACAAATTGAAATGCACAACTCCCTGGAAAACACACGCGCGCAACCGGCAGATAAAGACTTTGACCAATTGATAACTGGCCAGGCAGCCAGCCACATGGAACTAGAAAAATGCTTATCTGCTAAATGCAACAAAGGTGTTTGCACATGTCCAAGCAAATAAAAGCCGGGCGCCGGCTATATACCGATAGTGTGAACCAGCACCATTTCAGCCATTCCGGTCATTTCGGCCATTTCGGCCATAGAAACGTGCGAGGAGGATAATGCAAATAAATTCACTGGCCAACCGTTGGGCAAACAAATTGCCCAGAGTCGGAGATGGAGACCCAGACACAGTCCCAGTCCCAATCCCAGTCCCAGCCCGGCTTGGCCACATGCAAAATCAAGATAAACGCTTTAATTGAGATTAAATTCATAATTACGATCGCACGGGCGACACTTTTATGGTGTTCTTTAATTAAAGTTTTCTGCCGTTTGCCGTTTTCCGTTGCAGTTGCCTTTATTTTTGTTGGATTTTTTACCCGCTGCCGAGTCGCGGGACAAGAAATTTGAAACGCGCTTAGACGACGACGACAACGACGACGACCAGAAACTCGCCCTGCAGCCACGGATCCGTCCAGCTCAGCTCCGTTCGGAACACACTCGAAAAAAAGGCTTTTTATATCCGAAATAAGGTGTTTTAAATTTATTTTTAGCTGAATAATAATCCTAAATATTTACCATGAAAAGTAGATAATTTAAAACAATGAAATTATGCTTTTCAAAGGCATACAAAAATTATTTTTTGGTCTTTTACAACTCAACACAAAAGCACATGTAAAATTCGGGATATCAGTGCTCTCTTCATTTTGTTTTTATTATTTATTATTAGATTTTTAATATATTAAACTCAAAGGATATTATATATTTATTTTCCCAAGTGCAATTCTCTCGGGGAAGGTGTTGAGTAATTTTTGTGTATATTTTTTTTTTGTAACTCTTGGTATCGCCGCGCGCGCGACTTTTTTGCTGATTGAAATCGCAGCCGCTGATCACATAAATTGCCAGATTTTCGGTTTACATGACAGTGCGCCGCCACCGCCTCCTTTCCCCACCCGAGAGTATCCACCTCCTCCTGGTCCACCTTCTCCTCCTGGCCGGACGCATAATTGCATTGTGCGGCGTGTGTAATTGAAATTAATATGAGTGAATTACCACAGCCGGAATGACGTATTTTTATGTAGGTAAATTTAACGCCCAAGACCCGGTCAATAATTAAGCAATTTAAGCGGATTGAATTTTATACTTGGTGATTTATGGTAGCGCTCGCTGGGGTTAAAAGGTGTCACGATCTGTTTGGCTAGGAAAATGTGCTTGACAAAGATCCTGAAGTTTATAGGCTTAATATCAGCTTGGATGGGAATTAGCATAAAGGGCTGGCTGGTTGGACTGCTGGCTGGCTGGCAGCTGTGTGATCCTCACATTTGACCATTACTCATCACGCTGATAAATCGGAGAGACCCCCTGGGACTCTGGAAATGATTTCCCACACACCCAGAAGGAAAACAAAAAACGAACAGAGGTTCTCCCGCTAATCGAATGCGTAAATTCAAGGCGATCGAAGTGATAAGAAGTCTTTGGGATGGGAAACGCTCGTGTGCACAGAGAAAAAGTTGAAGTGGATACAAAATATAAGAATAATTATAAGATAAGAGAATTATAAATATAAGATAATTATAAATATAAGAATAATTTTTATAATTTTAAATTATGATATTATTAAACATTGAATGAGCATTTAGTTCGTAGAAACATGAGTAAAGTGAACCTAAAGCTAGGGAGTGTATGGGAAGTCGGATTATATATCAATAAAATATCACAAATTTCATGGATTAAGCAAAATAGTAATTAAAATGTAAGAAATAACTATTTGAACATTTAAAAAAACAACTTAATATGTTTTAAAGAATTTTTCTAATGCTCTTTCCTATTCCCTATTTTCCCCAAGTGCACTTCCAAAAGCTCCGCTTGCGACAACAATTCATTCGAGACAATTAAATGGCTTTCCTAATGATGATGCCACAGCCACAGTCAAGATACGGGGGACACGGGCAGACAGACCGGACCGATAGATAAGGCATTAAAAAGCAATTATGACGACAAATCTGTAAACATACGGCACAGGCGTCGATCGTTTAATGGCGGACTTAACGCAACATTTAGAAGGTAATAAAAACAAGGCGGGCGCCGCGCCGTTCGGTAGGAAATATTCCAGTATCCAGACAGCGAGTCAAAGTTGCATTAACATAAAAATGTCATAAGGTTTACGGCGAAGATGGGGGGCGCTTAGAGCCGATCGATCGGATAGATATGGCCGAGCGGGGTGGCCCAGCTGCCGATCGTTTTGCAATTGAATTTTCGGGTCTAGGTAATTATGGAGGAGGTCTCTGGCCACGGGTTTTGGCTTCCAGAATGTGACATAAATTATGAAATGCGATCGTAAATCTTGAAGGCATCTCGCCAATGATCATTGATCTTGCGGGTGATCCCTTATTCTGTACCATTTCTCTATGGCCCGAAATAGACTTGGATTAACCAAAGTGTTTTCAAGATGACAAATTATTTGGAGATACATTTATTATGGATACAGGATTCAGGCACTAACATTTGTGTAAATCTTTGAATTTGGTTTTTTTTAAGGATGTGTGGAAGTAGTATAAATAAATGCTATTTTTGCTATTAATTAAAGTCTCTGATATCTTATTTAAAAACACAAATGTACATCTACCTAAGCTCTTATTTAAAGATATAAAGCAAAAGGCTTTCTTTTAACGTTAATAAATGTAGGAATTAAGCTCAATTTAAAGTAATGTCATCCGGTTTAACTCTTCTTCGAATATTGATTTTCGTAACCCCATTTCCAGCCCCTTTAGACCAAGTTAATTATACCCATTTGCATACAAGATGCCTCGTCCGGTGGTCTCCTCTATTCGAAGACCGGAAACTCGACAAACATTAATTATGTCCCTAATTCCCGGAAAGCAAGCTTCGTTCCCGACTCCACTCCCGCCCTCCCAAAACATCCGCGAACATGTCACCAGAAACAAAGCTGACCAGGCACATGCTACACGCTGCCCGAGACATATAGAACTTCATTCCGATTGCGATGATTCAGGCTAAGGGGCGAGGGGGCATCTTCGATCTCCGACCAAGTGGACATGAATGTGGTGGGGGATGTGCTGCTACTACTACCTCTTGGGAGACGGCACACATATCGCTCAGTGAGCGTAACAAAGGTGCACCTTCAATGAAGCCTAACCAAATAAGGCACGCCGCGCCGTCGGATGACAGCTTTGGGGTGCGCTCCACCAACTTGGCCCGGGCCCAAGGAGGAGCTCTCGCGGGGGGGCTGGGGTACACGGGGATGTGGACGCAGGAGCACCCATTTTACCTGCGACGCTCTGTTTGGGTGACTAAACACTTGTTTCGCTTCAATAACGCACCGATCGCCGATCCAAGTCCACCTCCAAGTCGCCGCTGTCATCTTCTGGGCAACGCTTTCCAAATGAACACGAAAAATAAAAAAAAAAAACACAGTGCCTACAATCGGCGAACAAATAAATGTGTGAGAGCACTGCCAGAAAAAGTAGGTGGTTATTTATTTATATATTATATTTTAGATTCATACTGGAAAAAAACCCCCTTAGGGTTTTGAATAATTGTGAATCAGTTGGAGTCGAGAGATTTATATAAAATGAAAAGAAATTAGCAAGTGTCTAAATTCAATCTTCAAAAGTTAATTATTTTACCTATTTTTAGGTCTAGCATTTTGTTTTGCTTAGTTAAAAAATACAAATATATTTCCAATATAAAATATATATTGAACTATCTATGATTTGCATATTTAGAACTCTAAAAAGTTTGTAGTAGATAAGTAAGGTTTTTCTGTATAAGACCCTTACCGAATAAATTATTATTTAACATTTTTTTCAAGCTTGCATTCTTTGGTTAATTTACCCCTGAAAGCGGGTATTTCTTTCGCTCAGTGTACGCGTGTGCGATCATCGAAAACATATTTTAACAAGTACGCAATGCTGGAACGTTGACAGCGCAGCCCCCAAATCCAAATAAAATTTTTTAAGGCGCTGTCCGTTCGATTCGTTGACTCAAGGTGTAGTACGAGTATGTTATGTGGACGGAGATGGTGGTGGTATATATGCATATGGAGGATCGTTCCCAACCGATCGGAGGGCGGCGGCGGTGGCACTGAGGCATAACGGTGACCCGTGTTTGCCGTTCGTCGCGGAAGTTCTTTTGGGTTGGCCTCAAGACGTCCGCGCAGGTTAGTCGGGCTTGGAGTGCACAGTAAAAAAATTTAATTAAACTCAAGAAACAGTTTATAAGATCTGGAAATTTTAATAAGTATATTATTTAACTTTTTATTTATTTTTGTATAATTAAAAGAAAGTATTTCCTTTGACTAACATTAAATTAACGCTAGTACCTATTGAAAGTTATAGATTTCAGGTTAAAGCAAAGCCACCTTGTACCCAAAAGAGATATTCCAAGAAAATGTCTAGTTTTAAGAATATTTTGCACAATTTCTCACGGTGCTAGCTCAAATTATAAGCTCAGGTTGGGGGATCTGGGGGTTTCATCATCGATCGCTCGTTCTATATATCGTTCAAACGGACACACTCCCCGCACGAGAAATTGGCGGCGCACTGCGGGTCGAAAATTATGGGAAATTAAAAAATGTTTTATTTATGAGTAAGAATTCTTGGCACACACTCGCGCACACACATATTTCGTGTGGCAAGTCAAGTAAATCTGAGGTGTGGTTTTTGGGTGCACAAGCGCAACGCAACAGATATGGAAATTATAATTGTGGTTTATGAGCATTTAATGGCCACTCAAAAAGGGGGCGAGGTACATATATCCGAGAACTTTGCTTTATGAACCCGAACTGGTGAGCGCGATTGCCCCGCCGAAGTCAATCAAATGTGACACACACACAGGTTCAGTTTATAGTCGCCGATCTGGATATCTGGATATATATTCTAAGCATATCCACTCCATCAAAATCATGGCTAAGGCGCTATCTTCCGCCCGGCGATTGCGAAAACAACTTTCCAACATTAATGACAATTTGTATCGTAATTGAAATCGAAATGCCGTGAATAAATGCCGCTTTGCACTAAAGCCCCCGAGACGCAGACAGAGACGCACCAACAAGGAACACCTTTTTCCATATGCCAGCCCCGCTTAATACATATCTATATAGAGTGTTCCGCGAAACCAGTCCAGGCCAGGCCACTCACTGGCTTCAGCTCCAGCTTCAGCTTCAGCTCCAACTCCTGGTCGGGATTCGAAAACACAGGTGCCAATTGGGGAGTGGGCCATATGCCATTTGCCGGGCGAAAGCTCAGCTCAGCTCGGTGCGGTTGAGATACGCTGGTTAATTTCAGGCAGCCGCTTTCGGTGTGTAATCCATTTTAATGCCAACACCATTACGAACAGTAGCCTCAGTGTCACATTTAGCAAAAGCCAAGCAAAAGCAAAAGGCGACCAAAAATGCAGGCTGCCATCCGCTTGAATGGATCTGCTCGGGGATCGGTGTAGAGCACATTCACTTGATCAGTTTGGGTTTCAAAATTATGGAATTTATAGTTTTTGGGGGTTTACTTTAAGGGGAATTATGATGGGAGTAAAGTCACTTAAGGGAAGCTGCTTGGAAGAATCGTAGAACTATCATTTTATATAGAATTATAGTAAGATTAATATTATATTAATTATTTTAAAATGCATATATAAAATACTTTATGATTTGATGATGAGAAAATAGCCAATAAGATATATTGTTCAGTAACTAGAGACACTTAAGTTAAAGGTCTTTAATATAAAAAGAATCTTTAGTAATACAATAATAAAGGGGTTCTTTCGAGAGGTTGCTTATAGAGCTTCCTTTGAGAGGTTTCTTTGAGAGGTTCCCAAAAGCAAATAAACTGTAAGTAATTTATATATTTTTTAATTTATAAAGAGTAGCACTTGAAACTCTTTGAATAATATAAGGTTCGCCCATAAAAAGGGGTAGATAATTGCCTACAAAAAATCCCTTAAGAGCAGGGCACCACGCAGTCGCTGAGGTCACTCCATTTCGCCTCGTCTCGCACTTTGTTTTATGATTTAAATGAAGCGCCAAAATGGCATGGCAGCGCTGATAGCAACTAAAAAAAAAGGCAGAGTGAGTGCGACCTTAATACGGCGACAATTGATTAGCGAGCGACAGAGCAAGGCGCGCAAGGCTAATGAGGATCGGTCCAGATGGAACCTGAGGGGATCCTCACATGGCCAGGCGACAGAACTGGGTGTGTGTGTGCTGATGAGTGGAGAGTGCCAGACGGGAAACAGGAGTGCAGCAGAGAGAGAAAACTATATGTTTTTCAATTACAAATTAAATATAAATATAATAAAAAGTTATAAAAGAATTCCCTTAGAGTTCTGGCTTAAATTTAGTGCAATTAATTAATCGAAATATTAGTATATTTACAATCAAGGAAACTTCATTTCAAATCTACATAGTTCTTAGAACTAGGAATCATGTAATTTATTCCCGTGCATCAGGCGCCAAGTGCATGGGGAACAGGTTTCCCTCTGGACATCGCTCATCTCCATTCTGAGACTCCGTATTAATCACTGCGATTCGGCGGCGATCGCTTGCCGATACACAGTGCCTGCACTTCGCCATTCCGATAGCCCTCGATAGCAGGCGCACAATTTATCAAATACCAGAAGGCTGCGGCCAAGCGGGGCAGGGACCGGCTGAGTCAGTGGCCAGGCATGCCATAACGAACCTTAGCCTACTTAGCAAGTCCAGCAGAAATCCGCAAAAAATCTGAAAATCCAAAAACCCGCCGGTTGTTTCCCACAATTATGCAAAACAAAGAGGCAGCCCAAATGCCTCCACGCGGAGGGGGTGGAGTTTCTTGTTTTTGTTTTTGTTTTTTTTTTTTGGGGGGGCAGAAACAAACATGCCCATACCACAAGGTGCATCTCCCGTCCGGCCAATTGACTGGCAAATTATAATGCATTATTTCATAACTCCCGCCAGCAACTTGTTTGAACTGAGTCAGCCGCCGTTGGATCCCCTCTGCCGCCGCTTGGCTCGTTGCGGAGGTTCAATCCCAGTCCCAGGTCCAGTCGGCAACCCGAATCCCAACCGCAACCCGACCCCGGGCAATGGCCAGCAATCAAATCACTTGCCGCCCCAAGCTGAGCGCTAAAACGAGTCAATTGTGATGGTTTAGGGATTCGAATAGAGGGTTCTTAGTATGATATTATTTGGGTTTAAAATAAAGATAAGGTTTCCTTTTTTACCAACTAATTAAGGGACTTCCTTTTAGCATAGAGAAACCTGGAGATAAGGTCTCCTAAAAGGTATAGTTAGGTACAGAATCAAGAATAATCATTGGTATTTATGAAATATTTTATTTGCTTTCTTCTATAAATAAATTTGTATTCTGAAATACAATGTGATTAAAGGGTAATTTTTACTCAATGAGAGGCTAGAATTAATTAAGAATTATAGCTGGACAAAGGCTTTAATAACCTCGAAGTGTCAAGAGTGGTGTCCTGAACAACAACCCCTCATAGCTACATAAAATTCTTAACCAAACCCACTACAATCCCAGCTCATCATACCCTTGCTACCCCCTGTTTCTAGGCCAAGCGATTGCTAGACAACAATCGTCTTGCCCGTTCCGTTTTGTGGCCTACATTGGCAACATTGTCCTGACTCGGACTTCTCTTCTGGCAGTTAATTTGATTATGTATTTTCCGCTGGGCCGCATTGATTAACTGCCGTCTGACATGACAGCTCAATCCCCGAACCCCAGAGCCCCCATCGATGTCATGATTATCGATTGCGCAACATTCCCCCGGAGAGTCCTCTTCGGATCGTTGTTGTTGTTGTTGCTCCCTCGTTATGGTCTTCAGCAAACAACAAGAGCTTGGCCTGGGTTGGAGAGCCCTTCAGCCACTTTGTCTATGCTAACTGCCATCTGACAACGATCGCGTAATCGCCCTTAATCCATCAATAAAACGGGGCCATCACGATATCTGCCAGTCGGGGAGGTTGCAGTTGCCACCGTTGCCCAAAAATTGGTAAAGGAAAAAAAAAGGCAAAAACAGAGGAGAAAATATCGCCAACATCAGCAGTCAAATTTGCCAATTGCAGCGAACGATCCACAACACCATCAGTCAACACAATCAATCTTTTTTGGTTTTTGGTTTTCGGTTTCGGGGTCTGTGGAAATATTTGTCTTGTTTTCGTTCGCTAAGTGCATTTATTGGGGGCTCTAACGAGCTGGGCGATCGATCAAGTGCCCTAAAACCTTTCACTAATGATTCGATCATGCGGTGGGTGGCTGGGTATCTGCAGCGCGGATTGAAATTGCATCCGAGATGGATGCATGTGGAGCGCAGTATTGGTATTGGCCCAGCATTTAGGCTGCCAAATTGATTGTGACAGTCCAATTAGTATTAATAGGCGGTTTTGCAGTTTGTTTGTTTTCAGGTTTTTTGATTTTTCGGGGCTTTTGCAACCGATTTGAACCGATTTCGGGACCATAACTCATTGCCATCTTTCAATCAGGCTCGCTGGCTGACTGGCTGGCTGGCTGACTGTCTTGGCTGGACTTTTTTACCTTCACTTCTTCGCGTCCCGATCGGATCGGATAAGAAGTGTCCCACTGCCTAAAACAAACGACTCGCATTCACTTTTAGCCATACGGGCTATAAAGAAACAAATTAACTGATGATCAGTGTCAATGGAATGCAACCATGTAAATTACAGGCCGGGCTCATCAACCTCATCCTCGCTGGGGGAAATCAGAGCCAGCCCAGGCACAGCCTGGATCCGGATCGGATTGGATTTTGAGCGAGGCATGCCCAAGCCCCCTGGCCGTGATCCCGGCCTGAATCGTGTCGTGATTACAGGTTGTTTGGAGGATTGGCCCGAACTATGCGATGTGTTGTCGTTTTGAAGCGATGAATTAAGCGATATTTGCAATTAATAACTGTCATGCTTCGGAAATCTGCTCAATAATAAAATTTGTTTAACGAATCAAAGACTGGGCTGGGGCTGTGGCTGGGACTGGGTCTCGTCTCCCTGGGATTCTCTGGAGCCCCAGTCTCCTCCGTCTCCAGCTCCGTCTCTGCCACCATTCTCCCTGCGATGGCCTCAAGCGATTTCGCAATCGAGGCGACTTTCGTGTTAATGGCATGCAGGCAATGCCATTGATTTCACTTCGATTGCCCATAAAATACGGCCAAGTGGAAATCCAAGTTCGGTGCAATGTCGGAGGACTCGACACTCAGAAAAGGTAACCTTCATTTGAGGATCAAATATGGAAGAATGGGGTTTTTAGGAAGTGATTTAACTTAATAAGGGATCAATATTCAAGACAATAGCTTTAATGAAAGATTTCAAATATGATTTTATGAGAGTCTTCTTCCTTTTTTATATTTGGATATAGTCAAAATTTTTCTAGAATATTATTCATGGCAAAATCGACTTCTTTTACATTTTAGTTAAGCAAATATTCTATTAATTTTATTTGCATAATTTTAAAATGTAAATAAAAATACCTAAGGAAGGTCCTATAAAAAACTATTCCCAAAACCTATCCACAATATTATTTGACCTCCCAAAATTCATTAATAATATAACAGAAACTTTTTTGCCCAGTGCAGGGCCACGTGCGAGAAGGCGGCAAAAGTTATTGACTGATTATGAGATTTGGCACGCCATGGGGAGAAGGCGGAATGTCGGCAGATTATGTTTTGAAAGTGCAGTCACTGATTTCTTTATGAATTCATTAAACTTTAAATTGGTTTTAAATTGGCCCCGGCTCCATCTCCATCTCCATCTCCGTCTCGATGTCCGTGTCTTCCGTTGTGTGGAATTTGGCACGACCTGCTCGCCGCGATTATCTGGCAGCCCACATCTTGGCCAGGTTGCCAGCCAGCCAAGTGGCCAACTGGCCAACTTCCTTGCCCCTGCTCGCTGTGTGGCCAATAGCCGGGAGCAGCCTGTGGGCCAATAATATTAATAACACGCACTTTGTAAGCCTGCCAGCCAGGCAGCCCTCCAAGTATCGAACCTCCTGCCTGCGAGCCAGCTGCCTGCATTCTCGCCAGTGGCCTCAGCCTCAGCCTCAACCTCATCCTCATCCTCAACCTCAGGCTCAGCATCAGCATCCCATTGTTTGTTTTCATTAAGAGAAATATTGCAGCGTCAACATGAAATCAATACCGGGTCCAAGGCGAAACACCCGCACCTAAGGCGAGGGTTCCAGCTAGAGATGGCAGTTGTGTTCTGTCAGGAGGGATCCTTGAACTATCGTAACCTTATTATTGAATAAATTTAAAAAGAAATACGTATAAATTGTGAAGAATTCTATGTTTCATTTGATTAAGCTTAAAATTTAAATAAGCTAAGTGTGTAAAATGTGTGTAAAAATAAAATATACAAAATACAATTAGAAGATAACAAAATAAAAACAAATACTTGAAGAATAATTTACAAAGGTGCCAGAAATATTATTTTTATATAGGCTATACATATTTATTTTATTTATTAACTCCTCACGCTCCCATCTCTAGCCCGCACGCATGCTCACACGCCTTTTGTTTTTAGAGGCTGCCTTTCTGATGGGGGTGACTGATTGGGATGGTGATTGTGATTGTAGCTGTGCAGCCTCGTCCCTGTGTCCCTGTCTGGCAAGTTCCAGCCAAGGGGCTCAGGACATGGACACGGCACAGACACGGACACGGACACGGACATGGACATGGACATGTGCAATGTGCCGTTTGTCAGTGGCGCATAAAAGAAAGGAGTTTCGTGTCCTCAGTTTCAGTTTTCTGCTGGTGGCTCAGCGCCTTCTGACTGCCGCCTGCTGCCTTCCCCAGAAATCTGATACTTTGGCCCCGCTCGTAATTGTGCAGATGCATTGGTCGAAAAGGTGTCACCCGAGTGGTTCTTATATTTATATACATATACACTATATATTTACTATATACTCGAAGGCGCAGGCGCAAGTCGGACACGCGTCTCTGATTTGAGCCACCTACCTCACACCTGTTTGTGGGAAGGCAAAGGGAAGTGCGGCTAGAAAAATATAGGAAGTGAATAGGAAAAGGGAGAAGGGTTGTTCTTTTGAGAATCCGAAGAAATGGAAAAACTGCAGCTGAGCGGGATTTATAAATAGGAACAGGGATGCCAGCGAAGTGTGTGTGTGCACTTAGTGCGGTTTCTTGGGGGATTAAGGAGGAACACAAGCCTAGGTTAACTACTGGAAACAGCTGTAGTTTTCACCCTGAACAAATATATATTTTATATAATTTATAATGGTCCATAAACTAAGTGATTATTCTGACCTCAACCCACATTCTCTATCACAAACCACCCACCCAACAAAAAAAAAAGGCAAATAAAAATGCGAATCGCCCCAGGATGCGTGGCAGCCTTGGCGGCCGCGTCCCATCCATCGATAAATGCAATTGTCTCGCTGGGCTACTTTTTAATTTCGGAACCTTGAACTTTTTGCGGTCGGCTGCAAATTGCATAGTAAGTAAATGCAATAAAAATAAAGCCAAAGCTGCTCGCTGCAGATCTCAGTAATCAGCCACGGAAATCGCAGCCGGCTGGCCAAAAGCTACGAGCTACGAGTTAGCCAAATGCGCCAACAACTTCATCACAACAATGGCCTAATGAGTCAGTGGAGCCCCGGCTCTGTCGGCGGCAATCGACTAATAAAACCATCAAAGACATTAAACGTTGTGGGTGCCATTCATTTGATTGAACTCTGACACCCAACCCCAGAGCCATTCGGGCATCGGATGCCGCCGATGCAGATGCAAATGCAAGTATCGCCGCTTTTGACCAGCGCCAACTTGGGCGCAAAAGCAGGCCCCATCAAAATAATAATAATAATAATAAGCGCAATAATAATGCAAGATGCTGCAAACGAGTTGCAGATAGGAAAAGCGTTCGCGAAATTAACCAAACCGATGCTTGTCCATCTACTGGTTTCGATACTACTTAATACCCTTTAAGGGGAAGGGAGTATTACTACTTATATGTATGTTTATTTACAAAATTGTAATTAATAATTTAATTCACTTCTAATTTTCTAATATGAAACAAAAATATTAGAAAAGAAAATAAAATCAAGGACACACCATCTAAGAATTGAAAGTGGGGATGGCAGAAGATATCGACGCAGTGATACTTTATCGATATTTGACACCAAGGCTGACTTATCTATCGATATTTTGATGTTAGATATATCGAACTGGGCCAAAGAAGAGCCTAAACTTTGTTTAAGCATTTAATGTTGTAAAAAATACAAGAAAAAACAAATAACAAATTGGTTATAAATAGTCGCTAGAAGAACAAAATAAATTAAATAACATTTCCGAGCTTTTGTTTGGTATTATCGATAAAATCGATATGTTCAAATTAGATGTGAAATTTCAAAATTCGATATATAAATTTTTTTTATATTTCCAATATGATATTGAACTCAATATTCATATCGGACTTTCCCTTAGATATACTTACCTAAGAGAGGTTTTATTAGTATAAGTAACTACATATTCACTATTTTTAAGGGCATTCTGTGGCCTACTCCCTCAAACCCCAAGTACTGCCTCCTCGCGGACTTCAACGTTAGTGGATTTGTAAATTATGGCAAGGTCTGCACGTGCTCAGTGGCCATTGTTTTGGGCCAGCTTGTGGTTGCATCATCGACGGCGGCGGCGGCGGCGGCATCATAATCCGATGAATGGGCGACAAATCATATCGCCGCAGTTTCGGGTTAAGGAAGTTCGGAACTGCAATCCACTTCCTATCTGCGCTCGATCGCAGTTAACAGTTGGAACCAATATCCAGTGCCCCCCATACAAAACCATTCTAACAAAATCGATGGAAAAACGTTTCAAAAAATATAATTGTGTGGCCATTTCAATTTCATTTAACTCTGAGTCGCCCTCGGGTTACGTTCGGACTGTCGCACAGTTTCACAGATCGACGAACTGGCATTGTTTCTATTTCCCTGGCCAACCTGGCTGTCTGCCAGCTTTTTCGAGATTTCTTGGCGGAGACCGGAGACCGGAGACTGAGAGATCGTTATAATCTGGCCCCTGGCGCCGCAGTTGCAACCGCCACGTCCTTCGCTTCGAGTGGGTGGCTTAAATTGTTTGGCGGTGGCGTTTTTTTTTTTTTGGCTGCAATGGTTGTTTGATTTAAAATATAATTTTATATAATCTGCTACCAGCGTCAATTAAATGCACGTTTCGGCTGGGCTAGGTCTGCTAAATGCAATCGATTATTGGTTTATTTTAATTGCTTTGCCTTGGCCAAAAGCAACAACGTGAGAACGAGCGATTCTTGTTCTGCCGATCAAATGTAGATAGAAAGACAAACAAGTTGGGGGCCAGATTAAATTTGGTACACGGGGAAAAATATTCTACAATCATATATATTCAAATTCCAAAAGTTAACTGCTCATTCCAGCTTCATTGCAAATCGTCCTCGAGACCTCACAACATTTATGGACACACAACAAATGATGTAAACATCTGTTGTTAACTCATTTATGAACCAACAGCAGCCAGCACCCCTCCTGGCCACCACTCGCGACGTGTTAAACGTCAATAAAGTTGCTAAAATCAACAAAAACACGAACCATCAGTGCATATGGAGGCGATTCAGCCCGCTGGCGACCAAATGGAAACAATAAAGCGGCAACTGAACCCTTTGACTCCGTTCATGGATGGCAGGGTACATGGCATGGGGGTGTCTATGCGGAGTATATGGAATGTGGAACTCTCCGGCTAGACTAGAGGCAGGCACGGGTCTGGCAATTAACTGTGTGAAGTGCCGTGGTAATTATGTCGCTGTTTAGGGCGTAAGTGTGCCACCAGACTCCGGCCCAAAAGGGGTTACTTAAACAGGCGCCGTCGTCGAAAACAAACAGAATTAACCAGTCAACTCGTTGGCAATTCGAATTACTACGGGGTTGATAAGGATATACAGTGGTTATTGCTGGAAATTGGGAAAATGCAGCTATTAACTAGTAGTTAATTTGTAAAAATTAGAGTTTGAGAAAGAAAATATACTGAATATTGTATTTCAAGTAAAAAAAGTAAAAAGTAAATACTTTTATTATTAGAAATACTTCAGTTAGTATGTTAAGATGTTAAAAATCCATTCTTAATAGCTGTAAATACTTAAAGTTTCTATCTTTATTAATAAAATAACATTTTTAAGTGCAGTTAATAAATTATTAAGATTATTAAGACTTCATTTTCTTTCCCTATTTATTAATACAAATTAAAACAAGCTATTTATCTCTTAACTCAGTATTAATTATGGTAAGTTCTTAAACCTTCATTATTATAATTTACAGACAAATAAATATTAAAATACTTTACCTCAAACATGTTGAAATAATTTAAATATAATAGTAAAAATGTAATACATTCCCTCGCCCCACTGTACTAAAAATAAGGTTGGTATTAGAGCAACTCAATTAATGTCGACTTGGGGGCGCCCCGTTCGGAAAATACGAGTATCCCCCGAGTGCAGCAATCTGAGTTATTGCATTATGGAAAACCCCAAAAAAATGGCCCCGCGGCTCAATGTTATTGTAATGGCCTACAGGGAAGGGGGGTTGCAGCACGCCTCATCGAAATATCTCACGTGGAATAGGCGATGGCGGCGTGTGAAAAATCAGCTTGAAAGGATGCCGACCCGACTCGAGTCCTACTACTCCGAACTCCCCCCCCGAACACGTGTCGCAGCCTGGGCGGCACTAAATCATCGCCAAATGCTTATGATTAGACCTGGAACAGGCTACTCCTCCTCCTCCCTCGGCCTCGGTCACATTACACTTCACGGCGAGTTAAGCGCCCGTAGCAGCGAGTTTTCCGGCAGCTGGATACGGGTCCTAAAAATAGCGACGATGGAGCTGGAACTCTGTGGATCTTGTACCTTGGCATTGTGTTGTCTCTTCTCCAGGCTTTGGTTTTTTAATTAGAAACATTTGAAAGCTATTGTCATCGGGCGAGGGGATCGGGAACAAGGAACCACCAACACTTGTTGGCAGCTATCACTGCCCTGGTCGGGCTAATGAGGCCCGGATTCTGGAAGTTACGGCGTAAAGTTGAGGGAGACAAGGCTCACCAGCAACAAATGAGCCTGTCACTGGAGCAGCAGCGGAGCAGCAGATGGAAATTGGTCTTGAGAGAAAAGTAGGGGAAAGTTAGAGCCAACGGGTAGGTGATTAAAATATGGAAAAACATTTTAATTTATCAAGAAAGGGGGGAGTTCTTCCCCAGGAGAAAGCATTTAGAAAGGTGGAGAAGAATTACGTGGCATGAAAATATCATTCTTATTAAAACTAGAAGCTAAGTTACTAACTAAAAATACAGCATATTATATGACTTTGAGGTTTATCAAGTAGATAAGGAAATTATTACAGGAACATCAAAAACAACATTTTATGTAGAAGTAATTCCTGAACAGTCTATGAAAACTTCTTAATATGGTATTACTTTATTTATAAACAAAATGAACTAATATTTCAGCTAAGCCGTACTTAAAAATAAATACCTTCTAAAACAAATCTAAGATGATTTTTATGTTGTCTCGTCAAAGACTTCTTTGTAAGTCCCCAAAGAGCCCCCGAAAATCCCTTCTATAAAACAGCGATCAGATCGCTTAAAGCTCACATCAGATCGGCTTTGGAATACTTGTATTTACGAAATCATTTCCAAGAATGGACTTATATCCCCCTCCCAGCTTTCCCTTTTCACCCACTCTCCGAGGACATAAACGTCATGTTTTCATCGGGGCTTAGTCGGGCCAAGTGTTATCCCTCGGTATTGGGCTATGTCTTATGTTTTGTTAGCTGCAAACACACCGATGATGGGCCATAATCGCTGAAATTGGCTTAGTTGCCACCCATAAAACGGGCCCTCTTGTTTGGGGGAGTCGGTGCAGGGATACTGAAAAGAATAAAAACAACTTTTACGATGGCCGCAGATTCACTCTCAAAGTGCAGTAAAAGTTGCACGGGACAATCCGTCAATGGCGCAGGAAAGCAAGAGGGAGACGCCTCGATTTTACGGCGGCAAGGGGGAAAGGTGACAAAGCTCCCAGTGAGATATAAAATCGAAGTCAAACGCGGCGATTTGATGGCATTTGCTGGGGAATCAATTTAATCGCATTTAATGCCAGGCCAGACATCGAAATAGACGACGCAAAGCCGACTGGCGATATAAAAATTTCAATAATTTTTCCAGCAGCAGCGCCGAAAATACCCAAGCGCCCAGGAAAGAAAAATGCGACGATGGTTCTTGCAGTCCAGGGACTCGACTATGGGATACCTGGTATAGGAATGGGAGAAAATATCGATATATTGGTACTTTATCTGTATATCTTATATATAAATTGATATATCGATACTTTATCCATATGTCCGATATATAAATCAATATATCAGTACTTTATTCATGTATTTATTGATATATTAATATTTTGTTTGAATCTTAGTTTAAGTTTGAAAACAAAATATGAAGAAAACATAATATATATTTACTTTCTAAGATCTGTGTCATTTAGTCGGTAAAAAAACTATAAAATAAGTATCGTTTTCGTATATTGTATCGATATAATCGATAGTATCATTATTTTTACGTTAAGTTCGATATTTTTCGATATGTATCTATTTAATATGTCAATCCTTAAGACATTTTCCATTTGATGTTAAGAGCGATATTTTTTGTCTAAATATTATATTAGACTTTTCTTCTCGTTATATATATATACGAATATATATCCCCTGATGAATTAACTATAAAAAAATTTACAACAATTAAGGCAGTACATTAGATGAACAATACTTTAATGTGATGCATAATTTAACTATTAGAAATAAATTCAAGAAGTTATTTCGCCTGCGAAGAGTTCCATAAATCCCCCCCGAAAAATACCATTACAGGGTATTACAAAAGGGGGAAGTATCTCTGGGCGAGTTAAGTGCGACATCGCTGGGGGAATTGATTTAACATTATTGCTCCACCTTCTACGCACCGCTTGAGAGATGAGACGAGTTGAGATGAGATGAGCGGAGACCGCTTGAGAAGAGAAGAGATGGCCTGGCCTGGGCTGGGCTGGACTGGCATGGCGACACCTTGCCTGCGACAAACACCCACTAATTAGTTGTATCCCAAAGATATTTATGCCCCATAAAACTCTTCCGTCGATCGAGCGAGCGACGGCTCGTCTCCGGCAGCTGTGTGTGATAAAAACGCGCCCAAAATTAGGCAAAGTGCAGTCAGTCGGGTGAGAAACGATTAACTGCCTGCATTAGCCTGCATCTCTGATTGATGCCAAAAATTAGCAGGGGCCCCCGGATGTGTGTGCTCTGCTAATACGAAAATGGGGTTTCCCCCGTGGGCTCCCGTAGGAACTAGCTCTAGACTACCGCTTACCCTACCCTCCGTTCGACCACTTCCCAGCTCCATCGTTCCCAGCCCACTCCATGCGGCTTGCCTGATCGCCCCAATGTATCACGATGGATTTATAGTTTAGTATGCACGATCAATCAAAAATCGTGAAGTGCACAGAGAGAGAGAGAGAGAGAGAGAGAGAGAGAGAGAGAGAGAGAGAGACAGAAGAGAGAGAACTCCAATTCGAACTCAAACTCTTCTGTGTCTAACAGTAAAAGGAAGCGATGCCAGTGCTCTGGCCCAGTGATGGCCTCGTGACAGTCGTCGTACTTTGGGTTATCGGTAATTAAAGTCCGCTTGAGTATCTATAAAAGATTGGTCTGGGCTTGGCCAAATTAATGAGTCTCCTTAGCTCAAATCGTCACTTTTGCTATGAATAATTGCCGTACTTAGGTGTGGTATTATGTTACAAAAGAGGTTTAACTTAAGCTTGCTTGTTTGCACAGGTTTTATGATCGAAAGTCATACATTCGAAAAAAAGAAAGGTATTAATTAGCTAGGCCTTTCTAATATTATTACCTTATTTCTTGGTGTAAAATTATTAATTACCCTAGAGAACTTACAAGATAATATTAATTTATGTTTACATAAAGGAGCAAAGAGGCAGTTTATTTTTCAGAATTTATTTATTTAATTTTATTCCTTTTTTTTATTTTTTATTGTATAGATAAAAGCTCAAGAAAAATGTTAAATTTCAGTTAAGATCTTTGAATAACAAATAGGATGAGAACACAGAATTCTTCTGAAAACAGTTTCGTCTCTATTTAATATTATTAATATATATTTTAATATTATTAAATGCTTTTCTTTATTTTACTCAAACAGTAAGCTAAGAATATCTTTTGTTACATTCGTATAATTTATAATATGAATAATAATAAACTTTCATATAACCAGGACTCCCCAGAGCGCTTAAAAGTAATATATCCCTATCCTAATGAACTTATTTCCTCTCCCCTGACGAATCACGTGCCCATCGCCAGCCAGCTGGCATTAAAGTCTTCAGTCGTCGGGGCATATTAAAAGAAAGTCTTCCAGACGAAGCGTTGCCAATAAGAATTATTACACCTGATTGGAATCTGCTGCCGCAGCGGCAGTTGGCTTGAACTTGACCAGTCTCCTCCGGGAACCACTTGTGGGTGGGTCTCCGCGTCTCCTTGTCTCCCAACACCCTACTCTCTCTCTCCCGCCTCTCGGAATCAGAATCCTCCAGAGCAGCCGAGGCGGCTTACAGTTAGCCGCCGAATCTCAGACTCTGGCCTGACTGCATTTATTAACATTTTGACTTTGTGACCAATATAGCAAACGCAAAAGGCTTCCCGAATCCCGAATTGCGGCTTGGTAGGCGTACTTAATCGATCGCTTGTTGATAGGCAAATTGGCAACAACAAAAGTGCAGCAAAAAATATTCCGAAATAAGATGGAAAGAGTAGGAAAAACCACGGCCATAACCTGTTTCGGTTTCCTCCTTTTTGGCCGCAGTGGAAAATTCGTGATGAGCACGGAAACAAAAACAAAGCGCGGGAGAAAAGAGGCTGCTTTAGTTCTTTAGTTTTTTCTTGTTGTTTTTTTCTGTTTTTTTTTTTTTGGCCAGGTCCACTGTGCGATCTTTATCTTGGCCGCTAGAAATTTTCGCTAGGGCTCCATCGTCGTCCGTCTCGAAGTCATTTACATTTGGCGGGGCGCAATGGGATTGGGAACGTCTGAGTCGGAGTCTGACTCGCCGTCTTGGCCCAGTCTCTCTCTCTCTGAGCCATAGTTGCTGTTGGCCTGACAGTTTGGAGCATTGCAAAGTGATCGTTAAATCACGAATATTTAATTGTCTTCATCACCTGAGGGTGCTTGAAATTAGTTTGGACTTGCTTTTTACATTTCTTCGTCGTCGTTCGTCGTTCGTCGTTCGAACTCCTTGCCGTAATGGCCTGTAATGGTCTTGGCTCTCTTGGATAGGCCATTTAGGCTGACGGACTGACTGCCTGCCTGGCTGGCCTGGCCCTGGCCCTCTCATGTTTGAGGTTTAAGGTTTAAGACATTAGCCGCAAATTGCATGCATAGATTCGGCCTTTAATGAGCCCGAGCAGCGAGCGATATTTTGGTGCTAATTTTATGGATTCAGGCTGGGCAAAAAAAAAAACCAAAGGCCTAAAGGCCAAGAAATGGTCAAGTCAAGTCTGTCCAGTAAATTGATCTCTTTGATTGATAAACTCAATGAAGATTCGGTGAATATTTTAAAGAGAGTTTAAATAGAGGTTTTTAGCATAGTATGTTCCCAATTAGAATTGAAAGGTAAGAGAAAGATGTCTGCCAGATGGGTATTCCCAATAAGTTCCCAGCGTTCCAATTGGCTTGATACTCCATAATGACATGAAAAATCATTTATGGAATCACTGAACCAGAGCCTTTTAATGGGGAAATTCCTAATTTTAAATCTTAATACATACTTTTTATTGTACTTTCCCATGTAAACAGTCACACTTTCCCGGTTATGATCACACACCTTAAACGGTCATTAAAGGTGCCAGTTCCACACGATCAATTCCCTCAATTTTCCCGATTCCCACGCTAGATCCTCATTGATTTTCCCATTGAAAACGGATACTTCAATCCATTGCGACCTCCTCCTCTGTCCTGGGTAAATATGTGTACTCTTAGTTGACCCAAAACAATTAACAGTTAACGTCAGTCGACCTTTTTCCGCCCCTCGATTTCGGATCAGAAATCAAACAGTGACTAAACAGTTATCAATTATTGCAACCCATCATCATCATCTAGTGGTGGTGTTCCCACATCGAAGGTCTCCCCTACCCATGCATCATTGCACATGTTCCCATGCGAAGTCGGTGGCACATCACATCACCAAATGGGATGCAATCCCGCGTCCTGGGGTGGAGGTGGAACGGCGACAGTTGCCATATTGTCGCAACAAAGATTCCCACAATTGTCAAATCACAATCGCTGTGAATTTGGCAAAGTTGCTGGCTAGGCTTCTGCTGCTTCTGGTAGCTACCAGCAAAAATTAAATTAAGCCAAATTAAATGGCAAAATGCAAGGGACTCCAGGGCTCAGGGGTGGATTTCCTCTGAATGCTACGACGTTCGGTTCGATCCATTAATGAGCGACAAACGCTGATGATATTATTTACTTGACGTCATTATGCAGTGAGGAAAAATAGCATCACCCCCTACAGTTCATAGAAATATGCTAAGATACTTTTAAAATACAATTTTCAGATTATTACAATACACATAAACCTTTTACTTAGTTTTAAATCAATGTAGAAAATCTATATAAACTGTAGTTGAAGTAGTAGTAATTTTCTCTCAGTGCACTAACACTGTTTCGCATAATTGCTCGCTGGCCACACAGTTGAAAGTCAACAAGGAGGCGGAGGGTGAGTTTTGGGCTCAGGAGGCAGGAGGGTTGCAAGGGGGCGTCACGGCTGCCTGAACACCCTCGCGCGGGTTCGGCTTAACCCCTCACTGCCAGTCGCCCCGTAGGCTTAACCCCTCGCCCCGGCCGACGATGGCCGGGACATTTGACATACGTTTTGAGCAGCGTTCAGTGCTTAATATGCGACACGTGACCCACACTTTGCACGTTCCTGTGCCGTTGCGACCTTCTGCAGGTCCACCTTCCGTCGTCGTCGTCGTCTGCCGGCTATATGCAGGTCCTGGTCCTGGCGCCCGGGGATCGTCTGCTTTCCGGTTTGACTTGTTGTTGTGTGACACGCGCTGTGTGCTATCGCAAACTCCATCGCTCCGTCTAAATTTCCAACTCCATTGTGGGCGCTGACCAGCGACACGCGTCTTCATTGGACAGGGTTTGGGCACAGGCACTGGCACAGGGATGTGGGTGTGTCAGCTGGCTGGCAGGAGAGGGTTGACATGTGGCGGGCTGGGGGTGGATCGCAGAGCTTTTGTCCAAGGGGCCATCAATGAGGCTGCAGCGCCTGGTGTTCCGCCATTGTGCTTACTCCAAAGCCCATTATGATTCGTTTTCTGCCTGTGGTTTCCATTGTGGACCTCATTAGATGACCTGACATCACCACAAGCACTCTGACTTAGGTCAAGCTGGGAGTTAGAACAATTCTTGGCTTTACGCAGGAGTTGATAGCATATTTTTTCTGTACAGCAAACACAGTTTTTTAATTATTATATCAGGAACCAATGGTTTTAGAGAGCTAAGTGTCTAAAAAACCATTGCCTTCTTTTTGGCGGTGCATAACTCTCCTTTGAAAGTAACTTAGATGAAGAAACCATAGCAAATATCTTTTTTGAAACGCTTTTACCATTTACTTTTGTATTAATTATATTTTTTATATACTATATTTTCCCCTTAATGTGCCTTTCCCATCCCAGTTCAATGGAAACTCAGCCAAAAGTCCGCTCAGCCAAGAGATCGCTTGTCAATTGTGGCGGCACAAACAGCATCAAACAATTACACGAAAATTGCCAGCGATTGATGTCCATGGAACGTCATAGCTGCAAAAAAAAAAAAATAAATAAATAAGTATCCAATGGCCAAGACCACATCCATGGCTTGTCCGAGGGAACAACATGCCGTGACTGCCAGGGAGTCGCAGTCGGAGTCTCGGATTCGGATTCAGAGTCAGGGCTGACAGTTGAATCACCTTCATTTTTAATGGAGACAAGTGTCAGTAATTTATGCACAAAGGCATCGGCAATCCGAGGAAGATGCTGCACAAACAAGCGCAGAAATTGATGCACAAGTTAAACAAATTAAAATCGATTGTCGATGCAGGCCAGGCACTCTCCTCTCTCTCCTCTCTCTCTCTCTGAAGTGAACCTGAGCCAGACATAGAAACCCAGGCCCAGGCTGGGCTGGGACTTGGTTCCATCCAGGGTCAGGTTAGTTTGCGCGGGGTCAATGTGAATTGTGTGAAAATGACCGAGCTCTGTGCTCGGCGGATCGGCGAGTGTAAGCGATCTTGGCACTTCATTATTCACGCGCGTGCTTCGTTCAAGGCTTGCGGCTGGCCGACTGGCTGGAATCTTGGCCCTGGCCATAGGACCTGGCTCTGAGACTGGGCCCCGGCGGAAATGTCAATAGCAAATCACTTAATTTGTATGGCAATTTTGCGCCATTCGAGCGCTGGAGAAAGAAAACGTGCCGGGGAAAATTGTGGCCAGAGCTCACGATGGTGCAAATTCGATCAAATAATGTACAAACATTATGGTGGATTATCCTAGTGCTGTTTTTCCGAATTTTCCAAGCTCTGATCGTTTGTCGTTCGACAGTTAAACTGCTGCGGGACTCGCCGTGAACTCGGGACAGGGTCAATGAGGTCAGCCGGGTTTAAGTTAAAAGTGCAACAAGGTAGAACCAGGTTGGACTCCTTGGGAAGTGCTAAGAGAAGTTAATAAATTCTAGAAAATATTTATCCTCCATCCTGTGACAACTGGAAGCCCAAATCTCTGATCAGACCACTGATCCCATTGACTCTCAACTCCCACAACAACAGCCTTGTTTGCTCGGTGGTCCAATCTGCATTCAATTCGTCGCTGTAGCACAAAAAAATTATCTATAAATTAAGTTTGACGCATTTTGAAATATTTTAGCACTTTTACGTTATCGCAGCGACAAAATCTATTACTTAATTTTTTATTTGCGCCACTCTCGCACATGTTTGGCAAATATCCACCAAGATGAAATATGAAATGCAACTGGGCCCGAGTGCTTTGGCCGGCATTTAACTGGCCATTTATGTGCGTGATTATTACGTGATATGGCGAGCACTTGGCTCATAAATAATATTAAGCCAGTTTCCCGGCGAATGTGCAGAGACCACGATCGCAGTCGGATTCGGATTCGGATTCGTATTGGGAGTCCGAGTCAGAGTTCCATTCCCGGTCCCGGGCTACACCCGCCGCCAATTGATTTCTGTTTTGGTCTGTGAGCTCTGCGCCGCGACTGTTAAATCATTTAATATACCAATTATAACAAGTCGAGTAGTTAACATAAATCCTCATATCCCAGCATTCAATGCAAAAGTTAAGTGATTTTTCGCGCTGGACCTTTTTTTGTGGCCGGAGGCGACGTCGCCAAGAAATCAAAACTCATGCATTATGAATGCCAAAATTTTCTGACGTAGTCAATTTCAATTTTTATTTATTTTATTGCCTCTAATGCATCGGCGCACTGCCTGGCAAATAAATAAATATTGAAAATAGCAACAAATGCATGACATTTGCAGAAAAGGACCCCACTCTGCATATGGAGAGAGCGACACAGTCTGCGTTGGAGCTGGACGCGTGACACGCCGAATATTTATGATTTCTTTTTATAATAAGTACTTTTAGTGGGTAAAAGTTGGGTCTTAATGGATTTTATATTGCTTTTTGAGTACTATTACTTGTACATAAATTTAAACTACACTTTTGCAGTGTATTGGGATATTTTAAGACCTTTCCATCTGCATTGAGTGGTATTTAGGGTGAATTTTGAGGTCGATCAGCCATCGTTTACGGAAAAAGATTTTGGCCTTAGAAAGAGACTTACAGCTAAACCTACTGTTTACCATTTTAAAGATATTTGGGGTTTCTTGACATAAAGATACTTTTTTTATTATTATTTATATTTAATTATTTTAGGAACAATATTTGAGTAAATTGTATTTAAACATTTGTTGTACATAGAAGAAACACTGTTAAAATAGTATCTTAAATTAAACATGTATTATAAGGACTTTCTTTAGAGCAAAATACTCTATAATTATGATTTATGTGGCAATAAAATAGTATTTATATAATAATATTCTAAATAAATGTTTTTTAAATAAGGCACTGGAGAATAAATACAAATATGGATTATAAAACATTAGTTCTGATAAGGAAAGCCTGGTATAATAATAATTACTCTAAGAAGTATATTTTTGCAGAAATGACCTAATAAAAGACATTTACCTGGTGATTATCGAATATTTCACATCACTAATCTTTTTTTTGGTTTTTTTGGGGCTGACAGGTTGGTTGCCCCTCTCGGACGCTAGGTGGCGTCTGGGCTCGGACTGTCGGTCTGTCCAGCGCGTTATATATTTACTTACGACTGTGCGACGAGTGTCTCGGCGGACTTCTTTCCTTCGCCTGCTTTTGTACTGAATCATTGCCGGCCCCTTGGGTTGGCAGCACCGAAAAAGCCAAGCCGTCGACTGTCTGCCCCACTGTCTCATATTTTATCACAGTCGCAGCCGCAGCCGCCGTCTCGAGTGGCCAAGTGTCTGGCCTGGGCCAGGGGTTTTAGCCAGGGTTTTCGCTTGGTTTTTTTTTCCCCCGACTTTGGCACATGCTCTAAGACCGCTCGCCTGGCTGAATGTTTTTCTTTATTTTTCTTTGGCACAGATTTACGACTCTTTATGCTGTTTTGATTTGTTTTTGCATAAGGGTGTTCGTTCACGTGGCCAGACTCTGAATACGCGAATTGGCCAAAAAAGACTGCGGCCCGAAGTCGCAACTGTTTTGGCCGTTTGTCTTGTCAGTGGCGTTGTAATTGGGTTTCAGAATATGACGGAAAGAGTGTTGCTAATCAGCAAATCACACTCTGGCGTTGAGTAGACGAATTACACCGCACTTCGTGGATTTTTATTCGGATTTTTATTTATACTTTTCCATGGGTATTTGTACGGCCGATTGGCAACCTGTTTTGGTGGCAGTAAAAATGGGAAAAATGAGAAAAATGGCTAAATGGAAAGGCGTTTCCCCATGGCCAGTCCGTCTCGACCATCAATCTCGAGTTAAAGTGTCGCTCAGGACACGGTTTCGGTTTCGGTTTCGGTTTCCTAATTGTCAAAAGAGGATTGGTTACTTGGCATATAAACCCGAATTTTCCGCATTTTATTTCGCACTTTTGTGCCCTCTTAACTTTATTGAGCCCATGTTAACTTAATTCCCCCCATAAACCCATATTTTCATATCTATATGTCTCCTAGACCCATAACCATTAATACTTAAATGTGTCTCCGGTGGAATCTCATGGGAATATGGCACATTGCACTTGGCCAGTCAACTGGAGATATAAAGGTATGAGCCAATATGAGATAATTAAAGAAATTCTAGTAAGTTAAATTGCATTTAAATGCTTAAAGAGCTACGTGAGAATATCAAGTGAAGTCTCTAGGAGTTTTTCTGTTATTGCTTATTTATTTAGAATATAAATGCTATCATCTTAACCTAAAACTCTATTTTAGCTGGCCAATGACCTTTTATATTCCAACTTCTTGTAACACCCAACTCGTTGTTAAACATTTAAAGCCCAATAAATGGATCCTAGCCCCGGTTAACAGCCCTGGGCAGGATCGCTTTTGGTGGGCAGGGAGGGGTGATAGGGAAGGCCAGGACTGGATAGGATAGGTTAGGACAAGACAGGAGAGGATAGCGTAGGGTGGGTAGGGCAGGGTAGCCTCTCTGGGCCGGTCTGGCAGCTGGCCAGTTGCCGTTGCAGTTGCACTCGCCACAAGTCGCAAGTTGGGCAGTTGGCCAGGTGCGGGTGCCCCACACACACACACACCTCACCTCGCCCATAAACTGGTTGCTGGACATGAGGCAAGCCAAAAAGGCAAAGTAACTGGCCAAAAACGCAAGCGTGCCGGCTGTGCCATCTTAGCTGTTTTCTAGACTATTTCGAGTGGCTTTTAATGGTACAGTTAGCTAGGTTTTTGGTAAGGGTTTTAGCCTTAATTTCTATGTGGAAAATGGTTACATAAAGAACAGAGTTTAGGGCGCTGATAAGTGTTTTTATTATAATATTAAATATATCACTTATTTTGTTTTCATTTTCAAAGGACTTAGTATATTTTTTCAGAGTTCATAAC
>JAEIIU010046526.1:0-140388 GCA_018874675.1 Drosophila baimaii
TATTTAATTACTTCCATACTGCAAGGGTATTTAAACTTCGGCTTGCCGAAGTTAGCTTCCTTTCTAGTTTTTTGTTATTTTGTTATAGATGAATAATTTTTTATTTATTAGTATTATTATTATTATTTATTTAAATTAGAAATCGTAGTAGATTTGAAATCAATTAATATTGTGTACAAAAGTATACTACAAAATTGTACATCTTGAAAAAGAACAAACATAAGTTTTAAGGGATTTAAATCAATTTACATTGTGTCCCTAAGAATTTTAAATCTTATACAGGATACCACAGAAATCTTTAATTTAAAATAATTTAAAATTACGTCCAAAAGTGCTACAATATGATAAATTGAAAAAAGAAAGATAATTAATTGGAAAAAAATATTTTTATGCATACTTTTAAGCATATTTTGAATAGATTTTCAAATCTTAGCGATTTGAAAAAGATTTCTTTATTTTTTTGTATATCAAAACTTCATATTTAAAGACCCATTTTAAATAGTATTCCATTTTTTCTGTGCATGTTTTTCCTAACTCATTCCCTTCACCCTTCCCATCACTGCATTTAGACATCAAAAAAACCCCACTGACACACTTCGCCCGGAATATGAAGGACCTGCGTGCCGCTGAAGACCACATTTAATGACCAACAAAAGCGAAATTGTCGCGGGGAGCCAGCGGGGTGCTTGTACCTTTACATACATACATACATACATACATACATACGCTGGGGGTTTTCCATTTTTCATTTAAATGTCTGGGAATAATTGCTTTTTCCTGTTCGCGTGGCTGTGTGTGGGGGTGCATGGGCGGACGGGCGATGCATTTAGCAATTGTGAATGCAGCCAAGTGAACAAAGGGGAAATCCTCGCAAGAAGTGCTCGGGATAAACGTGGACACATGACCTTGGCAGGTGGACAGAAGAGAAAGAAACTAGGGATGGCGGGGGTTCCAACATGACAAAAGAGGGAATATTTAATGTGTAATATGTTGGTACCTCATTAAGCACTTAAAAACTGGTATTTACAAATTTAATAAATAATACTGATGTCCTTACAATTATGGTCTAATAGAGATTATAGTTTGGAAATGGGTTGTTAATCGATGTGCTAACATTGAAAAGTTGCTTGCTTTTTATATATTAAATTCGAAATATGTAGTTAGTTTAAGATTGGGTTTAAGTTTTAAACACTGCTAATTTTATACGTAAAGAAATATACTTTTTCAAGGCATTAACTGTGCTTAATTAACATTTATTTTATAATATTATAGGTTTATGTATACATTTCACAAAGTCAACTTTACCTTCTTTATTTTTTGATTGTTTCATATTTAATATAAAAAGTTTATGTGTTTAATTATTTGTAATAAAATGTTAAAAAGCTCAAATGACTAAATAAGGATTTATAAAATACAAGTTAAGCCTTTGAACTATATAAAATTACATGTAATGATTTTTAAAATCATAGTTATAATTCTAAAGTAAATGTTTAATTTTCTAACTCGTATTTAAAATTGTAATAAGCTTAGCTTTACCTTGAATAATATTATTTAATAGTTTTAAATCAAAGATTTAATTTCCAAACTCCTATTTAAATCTGTAAAATACATATTATTAGGTAAAATAATACTTTTAGTTACTTAAATATAATTTTAATAACTTAAAATGATTTAAACTTTATATTAAAATAACAATTTCCCATTTTCCCCTTTCCCATTCCAGCCAACAAGATGCAAACGGCCATGGACACGGCCGCCATGGCCCTTGGCGTAGGCTCCTCTGGCTCTGTTTCCGTCTCCGGCTTGAGCTCCAGTTCCGGGCCTGGGAGCAGTAGCAGCAGCGGGAGTAGTGGTAGCAGCAGCAGCGGCTATGGCAGCGCCACGACCACGCCCACAAGCGGTGGTGGCCACTACGAGGCATCGCCCACCACAATGCCCATGGCCACAATTGCCACAGTGGCTCCCTTCTACAGTGAGGCCCTGACCTCCTTGGATGCCCAGCAGCGACAGCAGCAGCAGCAGCAGCAGCAGGCGCAGCAGCAGCCGGGTCACTACTATCACCAGAACTATGGGTATAGCAACTCCCTGTCCCTGGATCCCGCCTACAACTACAGCGGTTCGCCGTACAATGCGTACAGTGCCGGACAGCAGCTGTCCGGGAATACGTATCCGGTGAGTGGAAGTCGCTACGAGAAGTTGGCGCCCAGCACGATGCCCAAATACGGAGGAGCAGGCAGCTCCGTTGGTGGCAACAGTGGAGGAAGCACGGGCTTGAAGCCCCAGGCCACAGCCACGCCCTTTTACGCCCAACCTCTGGCGGGAGGAGCAGCCGCATCTGGCGGCTATATGTCCCAATCGAATCCCATGTACGATCCGTACAAGTACAAGATGCCCGCCCAGGCGTCGGCGCAGTCCATGATGCCGAGCAGCCAGGTGGCGAGCAATCCCTCTTCCTCTCAACTGTACGGCCACGGACTTTCCCTTAATCCCGGTTCCCAGAAGCAGACACAGATGGCGCTGCCGCAGCAGTCGCAGCCGCAGCTCACCCAGCTGGAGCCGAACTATGCGGCCATAAAACCCAGCAGAAGTTACCAGGCTATGGCGCCGGTGTATGGAGGAGCTGTAGGGGGAGGTGGCAGCTCCATGTCAGGCTCCGGAGGCGGCGGCGGCGTCGGCGTAGGAGGAGGAGGCGGAGGAGTGGTTAACAATCTGGCGGGTGCCACATCGGCTCAATACTACGACAAGTACGGGATGCCCATGTCCATGTATTCCCCCAATGGCGGACTTCCCATGTACAATCCCGCGGACCTGGGTCCAGAGCCTGCGTACAGGAAGACCGGGAACAATTGTCACTGGGGCGTGGACTACAATGCGCCCAATTGCC
This sequence comes from Drosophila baimaii, assembly GCA_018874675.1. NCBI lineage: Eukaryota > Metazoa > Arthropoda > Insecta > Diptera > Drosophilidae > Drosophila > Drosophila baimaii. The sequence continues at coordinate 2,885 of JAEIIU010046526.1, forward strand.
GAGCTCTGCCGCAGGCACCGACAGTGGTCAACACCTCGTATCATCATCCGCATCCAGGACCGGGACCAGGACCCGGCCACGGAAGCACCAACACTGACCTGTACTACGGATCGACAAAGTACGACAAGTACGGCGGCGGCACCGGAGTCACGCCCTATGCCAGCAATCCTTATGCAGGACCCACAATCACGCAGTCCTATGCCGGCAGGAATCTGTGGTCGGGCACGGAGAACGCGCCAGCGAATCCCCGCCAGAACTGCTGCTCGCAGGGCTATGCCTTGAACCAGCAGAGCTGCTATTACCCGAGGAGCAATGGTTATGGCTCGTTGGGACCGGGCACCTATGCGGCAACAGGCGGCAGTGTGCCGCCACAAGGACAGTCCCAATACCCGGGCGGTGGCTCCTCCGCCGCTCCCATGAAGCTCAAGCATCCGACTGACATGTATGTGGGCCATGCCCCCTATGAAGGCACGCCCACGCAACTGGGCTATGGTCATAACTATCCACAGGCGCCGCCGCCAGGATCCTCCACATCGAATAACATGAGCAGTCAGAGGTATCCTGTGCCGCCCTTGGGCCTGGGCATGGGCGTGGGCGGCATGAGCATGGGCATCGGCGTGGGCATGGGCATGGCCATGGATCCCGGCAGTGGGGGCTACTACAACGATCTCAATCTCAATAGCCTAGACAGCTATGTGAATCAGTCGATGCCACCACAGCAATCGCTTCGAAGCCAACCCTATCCGGATTATCGCAAGAGATCCGCTTTGGTTGGCACCACGTCGTCCTCGGCGAATTGTTACCTGGGACAGGGAGGAGGAGGAAGCGGTGCAGGACCCCTGACCAATCTCGATGCCCATGTGGACAGCTATGTGGGCTACAATCTCCATGCCACTGCCGCCTCCAACCTGAGCTACAGTGTGGACTCTTCGAAGGCGGCTGCCGCCGTGGCCGCCGCCGCTGCCGCCGCCTCCAACGCTCAGTCCAACAACATTCGGGACTTTCTCTCCACCTGGAAGGTGGATGACGAGGACGAGGCGGCCGCTGTGCTGGAGATGGAGCCTCCTCCGGCCATTGCTGTGGTGGCTCCCGTTCCGAATACGACTGCCAACTTTATGTACGAATCTCTGCCGCCCACGGGTCCCCAGGCCACGGCCGTGGTGGATCATCAGGCCATGAATTTGCCCGACATCATCATAGACATTGAGAAGGCCAATGGGAATGGCATTCCGGCCGGAGCTACTGCCAATGTGGAGGATTCCTTTGGCAGCTTCGATGTGGAGAAGGAGCTGGATGAGTTGCGTCTGAAGACCTGTGCCGTGGAGCAGCCGGTGAATGAAAGCGATGCGCTGGCCGAGATCCTTCGACAGCCGGAAGCAGCTCCCCTGATTGACAGCCAACCACCACCGCCGCCTGCCCTGCCGCTGCCCAGTCCCATTCTCAGCAGCAACAACAACGCCGAGAGCTTTGGTAATGTCACCCAACCGACGCCAGTCCTGGACTTTGATCAGAACAACAGCTCCAACTCGAATGAGTCGACCTTTGCCAAGGAGTACGAGACCTTTATACACAAGATCGAGGGCTCTGAGAGTGAGGCGGAGGAGACGAATCCCCAGGATGAGGCTGAATACCGAGAGAACCCCAAGCGCTTCAAGTTCTACAAAAGAAAGCGACGAACCACAGAGCCGCAGGAGAGCCTGGAAGCCAAGAAGGAGGTGGAGGAAGTACAGCCCATGGAAGAGGTGACGCCAAGTCCCACCACCGCTAAGGTCCTCTCCCCTAAGGCCTCGGCAAGGGCCAGTCAAAGGTTGCTCGCCAAGAAGCGACGCAATCGCATCAAGATGCTAAAGATCCTGGAGTTCGAGAGTCCCAAGATCAAGTATCGTCACTACTTCAAGGCCCTGAAACTCTTGAGGAAGCGATCCGCCACTAGCCGCACCCGGGAGCTGCGACATCTGCTGGTAAGGAAGCAATTGACCCGGCACAAGGAGCATCGCCTGCCGCTGATCAAGAGGCTCATCAAGAAGTACATACCCAGCCCGGAACTGCATAATCCGCCCAGTCTCAAGGGACTCAGTGTGTCCGCCTTGAACTCCTCGGAGTTCCGAAGCAGCTTGCTGAGTGGCACCGATCGGGAGACGGTCATCAAGAGCGTCTATAGCTACAAGGACAGGCAGGCAGAGGAGGAGGTGAGGAGCGTTTTGAGCCTGGAAGAGCAGAGCTTGGATACCATCAAGTCCCTGGAGCTGCAGCCAAACTTCAAGGGATTCGATGACATCGAGAACACGAATTTGTCGCCAAAAATAAAACTGAGAGTGGAGGAGGAGGAAGAGGAGCAGGAGCAGCCACAGGAAGAGGAGGCTGTTAGGCAGCCTGAAACTGAAACAGAATCTCCAGCAGAGGCAGCTGTTCCCGACAAGGAACAGCAAATACAAGCCTGGCTGAGAAACAACATGGAGGACGACGTTCCGCCCACGACAGAGTTACCAACCAAACCCGTGATTAAAATAGTTCTTTCCTCATCCTCATCCTCATCCTCTTCGAGCTCGAGTTCCAGTAGCTCCAGCTCGGACGATGACTCCAGCAGTACGACCAGCCAAGGCGGAGAGGTGGCCTCCAGCAGCAGCAGCAGCTCCAGCAGTAGCAGCAGCTCGACGAGCTCTTCGGCGGCAGAGGAGAGTGACTTCAATGAGCTGGCCGCCCTGGAAAGAGAACTCTCTCAATCCCAACCCAAAACGGAAGAACCCAAGCCCGACGACCTGTTCGCCCCCGAGATGATCAAGATGGAGATGACCCCGGAGGAGGCGGAGCAGGGAGGTGAGGAAGTCTCCAATCACGATATTGCCAAACTAAAGCAGATCTTGGAGAGCGACAGCGAGGAGATGGCCAGCAGCTCCCGCTGCGCCAGCGTACCAAAGCTAAGTGACCTTAGTAAGATTGCCTTAAATAGTTCCTTAAAAGCAGAAGCAGAAGCAGTAGAAGAAGAGGAGTTAGTAGTCGTAAGTGGGGAATCTCCCAGAGTCGGCCATCCCGCCCGCGAGCTGAGCGTGGAGGAGGCTCTGGCGGAGATGTACCAGCAAATAGGCGTGGCCTCCGATCCCGAGGATTTCGAGGGCAAGGAGAACGAAGAGGAGCCCGATCATCATGGCCAGGATGTGCTGCTTATCAATTTGGCCGAGATCTTTGATTCCAGCAGCGATCTCTATGTGGTGCAATGCGACATGAACGAGAATATTCTGGGCGTGGTGGCCAACGAGGAGGAGGAGGAGGACGATCATCAGGAGATGCAGGTCGGTGAGCACCCTGATCTCCCGCCAGGGGAGGCTGACCAAGTCAACACGCTGCAGCTCATCCAATTGCTGGCCGAGCCACAGCCCGAATTTGATGCCAGCACACCCCTGATACACCACGAGGAGATAATCCGTGACGAGAAGTCGGATCCACAACAAGATCGCCGCCAATTGCTCAAGTATCTCCACGGCAAGTACGTCCAGAGGCGGATCAGTCGCTTCCATCAGGCCCATCGCATCCTGCGGAAGTACAAGCGCCAGCGGGCGGGAAGGAAGCGCCGACTGCGCAGGATCACCTAGGATATCAGCTTCTACCAAAGATATTTCTGGTCCCTGGACAGGATCAGATGTGTGCGGCTTGCTTAGCTGGACGAGCAGACACACAACAACACACACACACTAGCAGCTACAACACATTTACCAGAATCTCAAGACTTTTTTGTTTTTTTTTGTAAGATTTGGTTTTGTTTTAGGAAATGGAATATATAGAGCATTGTTTTTAGGGAAATCATACCTATTAATTTGTAATAACTTTTACGATACTTACTTTACAAAGCTAAAGACATTTAGAGAGAGAGTATCACATATATATAGATGAGTATATTTTAGATATCTGTGCAATATTTACATGGAAAAATGTCGTGTTTATCTGGAATGCGCGAATTCGAATCTCGATGATGGGTTAAGCATGAGTAAGCAGCGTTAGGAGGAGGAGGGTTCAGTTCGGGGGGCCAAGGTCCGGGGTGTACCACCATTCGCGTGCAATTAACGAGATATATGTATATATGTGGTTATATATATGTATGTATATATACCTATGTTATCTTCTAATGTATCAGCGTTTTAGTCGCTCATTTTAAAATGCTTTTCGCCAAAGGTCAGGCACAGTTTTGAGATACATATATACATATATATATAGTTGCGTGTGGCGACCGAGGCCCCCGTCAACCCTGAATAGTTTAATTTTTTTAAATATATATACTATATAACATTTTGCCACCAAATGCAGCCTAGACCAAAAAGTAAAGATATGTATATCTGTTGGTAATATTCGATCTGTTAGAAGCCCAAGACTTTGTTTGTTTTGTTTTGTTTCTCTCGTTTTTTTTGTAGAGCAATTGTTCATTGTTAGGTTCCTAGAGCAATTTGTTGTCGGTTTTAAAATGGGGATTACCACGATTGTTAAGCTTTAAGCCCCCCTGCATATTCCTATACCCCAAATCCCCGAAAGCCCAAGAGTTCCGTTGCACAAGACCATCCCCAATTGATGCTACGATTTGGTAACAGATCCTCTCAAAGCATATAAAAAACCAATTCGGTATGGTGGCCCCCATAAAGAATTCTCAACGCTCGACTTGTGTAAAATGCGAATCGAAATCCAAGGGCAATGCCAACCAACCTGTGTGGAACAGACTTAGGGGTGCTGGTTTTTGTTTTAGACTTAGTAAAATCTGAAAAAAAGAAATGAAATGTAATCTAATCTTATAATCGAAACCACCTAGATGTCTTTTCTCTATATCTCTCTGTCTCGTAACACATTCCAAAGGACCAACTTTTTTAGGAAACTATACACTATACACTATATATGTACGAATCATATGAAAAAAAGAAACTACTATCTAATGTCTAGCTAAACCTCTAAATGTACGTTCTTTCGTTTGTAATTTGTAATTTGTTTAAATACTAAATAATAATACGCTTAATTTTAGTACAAAAGAACAGCAAAATGCAAGAGCTAGCCCACTAAATGTAGTGATTAGTGTTTAGCAGTAACTATTAATATTTATTGCGCAATATGTACATACATGTCCCCCTCTTATCTCACCACACACATTGCCCCCCCTTAAAATGGATATATCTGTATGTATTTTCTAGCTCTACTCTTGTATATCGGAAGGTTTTCACTGTACCCCCGCCCCCCCAGTAGCGTTAAGATTTGTGACTATATCAATGTGAGTGTCTTTGAGCAAAAAACCAAACAAAAGAAATGCTATATGAAATACTAAAAAAAAAAGAATGAGAAATAAATGTTTTATGTAAATGTTAATCTGTATCGATGGTGTTTTTTAATGATCTCTTAAATGGTGCCTAAAAAAACAAAGTAAGTAATAGGTAGTTGGAGTCAAGAGAGGTATAATACGACTATTTATGTGGGGATCTGTCACTGAAAACTCCTAAGCTATGACTTTTAAATATATTTTAAGTAAATAAATATCTATTTAACTTTAAAATATAAATATATTCAGTATCCGGGTTGCCACAGAAGTCCTTGCTTAGGAAACCCTTTTTTTTAAGGTGCCTAAAAGTATGCTATGTTCCAGAAAATAACGTAATGCATACTTTAAGGGAGCTTTTCTAAAAAATTTCAACTTAAGCGAGATTTCTATGGAACGAAAACATTTATAATTTAATCAAAACTTAAATAGAGTTTGAAACTTATACAGTTAAAAAAATAATTTCTGTTTAACATTAATATTTATAACATTTGTAACTTCAGGTAAGCCACAGATGTCTTTAAATTATAAATCTGTTTAAAAGGTTCATAAAATTATAAAACAAAACGTAAAAAATATGTTCAAACACTTTATAGGAGAGAGAAAATAATTTGTGGCATACTTCTAGGCGCTAGTTAAATTAATTTCAAAAGCTGATATATTTTAAATTTAAGCAAAGCTGAAAAAAGAATCAAATTGTTTTTATTTGTATGAACCCTACCCTTTTGAATATCCACAACTCTCCACGTTTTCTATTGTACAGAAATATTGCAATTTATTTTGTAGAATTAAAAAAGAACAGCACAGTTCACAAATCTAGAATTTGCAGGCTAAAAGTAAAAAACCAACTTTTTGGGTTTAGGTTGGCGGCCAGTCCTCCGCTTAATCGTTCTCTATATATGCTCCTGCTGATCAATCATCCTGATCTCTGGCTTTGGTTTCGTTTCTTGGCTCTCCTTCCGAGGGCTCTTTGGTCTCTCTCTCCGATTCTCCAATTCTTCAACTCTTCAACTCTTCAACTCTCCGCTCTTCCAAAGACTGCGAACCATACACAGTCTCCATAGTACGATCCACTGAAGCATCCAACCTGCGCTCGCCTGACCGCGACTCCTACTCGAAGTACCGCTTCTTGAGGTCCGGCGGATAGGTCACATAGATGTAGTGCTCGTTCTGACCCAGACCCGCCTCCTGCTGCACTATTTCGTGCGTGGAGGCGGAGGCACGTAGGGATTGCTGCGAGGAGCCCACATGGCGATGCCTCGTCTCCAGCGGCCGCGGATGCGTGTTATAGTGCCGCTGCTGGGCATCCCCGCCAGGGGCTCCCGATCCTGATGCCGCCGCCACTGCTGCTGCTGCTGCTGCTGACACCGATCCTGAACCAGCCACCACGCTGGTGGCGATGGGGCGAGAGGAGCTACTTGTATAGTCGCGTCGGTCTAAAATGTCCTGTGGGTAGGCCAGGCTCGTCGAGTGACGATGCTGCAGGTGGGGTGGATGACCCGGGTGCTGGCGGTGGTGCAATGGCGTGTTGGCGTTGGAGGAGCTGGTGCGCACGCCCCCTTGGGTGGGTGTGCCCACTGTGCCCACCACCGGACGCTGATCGGCGATGTAGTGCCGCGGACTGTGCCGATGGTATTGCACCGGATCCGGATACAAATCCCGGACGGAGGCGGCCTGCTGCTGCTGCTGCTGCTGTTGCTGGTAGTAGAACTGCTGCTCCTGTAGCAGCTGCTGCTGCTGCTGATGCTGCTGCTGCTGTTGACCAGCTATCACGCCGGCGTCCAGGTCGAGGTCGTGCCGCGTGGCATAGTCCACATGGTAGTGACCCACTGCTGCTCCGGGCATGTAGATGCTCCCCCCGCCGCCGCCGATGGCTCCCTGGCCGTAGTAGTGGTTGGCGTTGATTGTCGTCTCTTCGGAGCTGAAACAGATGACTTATGTTCTTTCAATCCCAATGGGAGAGGGCCCGGCACACGGCACACACTTACTCGAACAGGATCCAGATGATGTAGTAGCAAAAGCAGATGCCAGTCGACAGCACGAAGATCAGGATCACGATCAGGCCCCAGGGGAAGGCGCGCGGCTCCAGGGGTCCATCCTCCCAGTAGCGGTCGCATGTCAGATACCAGCACACGGCCTTGTTCATCTCCTCTGTCGGGAGTTGGGAATTATTAATAAATAAAGTAAGGACTTCAGCCAGTTCGTACCTTCCATCTCCTTGAAGGCCTGGTCCGACATGGACAGCAGCAAGCCGCCGATGCAGCTCCTCAACAGCAGCTCGCAGCGGTTCTTCAGCTTGCTCAGCTCCTCCGGCTTGCAGTTGGCCCTGGCCTTGTTGCCATTCCCATTGGCACCCGATCCCTCCTCCATTTTGGCCGGATCCGCGGACTGGCCACTGCCCTCGGCTTTTCCGCTGCCCTCCTCCTCCTCCTCGTCGTCGTCGTCGTCCGTCTCGTTCTGCCTGCTGCTGGCCTCTGGTTCCCCAGCGGCGGCCTTCAGGTGCGCCTTGCCCAGCTCCTTGAGCTTATGCAGGAGCTTCTCGCCCGCCGACTTGGGCCTCGCCGCCGATCCGTCCTCCGGGGTTGCATCTAGGCGAAGGGGATTGGCTGTGGTGGATGGACGCTCTCGAGGGAGGTGGTGGGAGTTCTGGTGGTGGTGGGAATGGGGATGTGTTCGCTCACCTGCCGGCGACTGATCCTGCTTGCTGCTGGCCTGGCTTGGCTTGTCTTGGAGTAATTGACGGTTTTGTACTTTGGCGGCACGCGAGGCACCCAATGTGGAAGTTCTGCGAAGAATCAGAAGAGTTAAATAAATAATTACAGACCAGGGACAGATAGCCCTTATTACCTTGGTATTAAGCTCAAGTAGGCGGCATTCGCTTTGGCCAACGCGGAGTTCTGGCCCAAGGAGTCGCCCCAGACCTCGATGTCCGTGACAATGTGCTGGTCCCCGAACTTCAGGCTCGACGCATCCTCCGTCTCGAACACCTCGCACCGCATGATGTCGCAGAAGTCGGCCAGGCAAACGGCATCCTCAGCCTATAAAGTAAATTAAGTTTATTAGATTTACATGGGAAAATTAATATAAATACTTAAACTTTTAAAAGAAATCTGCACTTAATATAACTTTCCTTGAAAAAAAGAATTTTAGACGGTTGGAAAAATAGAAAACATAAAAATAGAAACAAAAGAAAAACAAAACTATTTTCTTTATTTTAAACTTGACCTCGAGCCGGCAAAAAAACTCCCTTAAGGAGTAGAAAGGTCGCTTAAATAAGTATTTTACTTGCTTAAAGTATTAAACCACATTAAAAGGTATTGGATACTGAAGAGGACAGCAGACTACCCTCCAAAACAGTGATAGTGATACAGCAAGGCCTTGTCCTTAAGAAAACTGTTTAATATTCTCGGAAGATTCTGCGAAGAACTCCAAGCAATCTAATTTAAAACCTAAAACTTTAAAAGTTTAAGATAGGAAACGCGTGTACTGGCTCTAGAGCGCTCTCCCTCTGGCTTTTTAACATCATTTCAAGAGAGCCTAAAGTCATCTCTAGAGCCACTCCGAAAAAAGACTAAGGCGTTACTTATCTTGTACTTCTAATGTCTTAGCTAAAATCCTTTCAAATATTGAAAGAACTCACAAGAGGATAACCTTATCTTTCATATGCCCACCTCATTGATGATACTCTTATGACGCGTTTCAAAGTGTAGATCCAAGTGCTTCTCCTGGTAGAAGCTCTTGCCACATTTCCTACACGTCCACTGAGTGGGTCGATCCCTTTGCTTGGCATCCTGTCTGGGGGCAAATACATCCCGGAAAGGATGCAGCGGGCACTCAAGGGGTAGCTTCACCTGCCAGGACCATTAAAGAATTATTAAAAATAATATAAATAAGTACTGGCAGGACTCTTTCACCTGATGCTTGTCCAATATAGGTGTCCATTTGGAGCGCACTATCTTGCGCACCAGCCGGCTGTTATCTCGCGAACAGAGGATCCTGAGCACATTCGTCGGCGGCCATGGTATCAGCAGTAGGAAGTAGACCAGTGCAATCTGGAAATTTTATTTTAATTTCGGCTTTTAATTTGCGGCACTTAACGTTTGCCATAAAATGCGGATGGATGATGAGCCCTTGCCGCCGTCGTCGCCGCCGCCGAAACACGCAACTTTGCCGGCTGACCTAAAACCACCCTGCCGCCCTGCCTCTTTGCTCCCTTGTGAGTGTGTTTTTTTTTTTTGGGTCACTTAAAGTTGAAGGGACAACCCCGCAGAAAATCGATAGTAAAAACAGGAAAAGAGTGTGGCGGTTGCGTCTTCGCGGAACGGAACACGGCAGCCAGGAGACCCCGGGCAAATGGGAGTTACACACAAGGAGGAGCTCCTCCGCCTCGACTCACCTCGAAATGATGATATTTAGGCGACATTCATACTATGTATTTGTTGTCGATGTTGTTGTTGTTGTTGGTGTCTCTGGGGCCGCAGGTGAAAGGAATTCCTTTGAATGTTTTTCCTTCGTTTCTTTTTTCTAGGTTATGTTCAGCTAACGGTGCTTTTTCGGGGGGGTGTTTGTAGTGTGTTAGTAAGGCAGTACAGGAAAATTAGTTTACAGTTGCTCCAGTGATTGGTTTTTCTTGTGATTCTGCTTAAGCTTGCTTGTAAAAAAATATAAGCCTGAATGACTGAGCTTGTCCTACGTCCGCACTGCTGAAAATTTCTACGCTCTCTGAAGGCGAACTTTCGCCACTTCCTGTGCTCTCTCTCTCTTACACACTCTCTCGTGCGCTCTTTACACCGTTGTCCTGCGCCAGCTATCGACAGCTGTTTGCCAGGAAGCTTATCGATAAACCGATTAACTTTAAAGGGGAGACTTTTTATAAATATTTATTATATTGGTTTTTTATGTTACTAAATAAGTAGACAGAGACTGTTCGTAATTGAAATTTGTTTTATTTTGTGTTTGTTGGTGGTTCGTCTTGCAATTCCTTTTGTGGTAGCCAAGAATCGCCAGTAGTTCCGTTCTTTCTTTTTTTTTCTCTTTCCTTTTACTATTTTACAAAATTCTAAACTAAAATTAAATTGGTTTTCGTAGCACAACTTTTTTGAACAAAGTCGTTGCTTGAATTGGGGGGCGTTTCCAGATCGAAAGCGCCCCAGCTAGGCATTTTTAAATACTAAAGTACAGCCGGCGAGCGTTAGAGCTTCACAGTCCATTGTAGATGCGGTTGATGGACGATTGATCAAGTATTTTTTTGAGTGCTGAAAGGGGAAAGAAAGATATTATTAATAAATTATAGAAGAGCCGGCACCATGTCAGTTCAAGGGGACACTCACCTTCCTTGTCCTCCTCCGTAAGGTCCTTTTTAGGGAACTCCACGTCGAAAGTTATATACAGATTGCCCGTGAGGTTGTTGTTCTCAAAGTTGGGCATGCCCTCGCCCTTCTTGCGGATCCTAGCGCCCGGCCACGTGATCTTCTCTCTCGTAATGGGTACCAGATGGCCGTCCAGGTGCTTGATCTCCATGGAGAAGCCGACGAGGGCGTCTTGTAGGCTGATGGTAACATTGGTGTAGAGATCATCCTCCTTGCGAAGGAACCGCGGGTGGGGCATCTGCTGGACGCGCACAATGAGATCGCCCGGCTCGCCATCGATGTGCGGCTCACCCTCGGCCACAAACCGTGTCTCCTGGCCATCGACCATGCCCTGCTCCACCTCGATTTCGAGGGTGCGCTCCTCGTTGACGAGCTTCACGTTGGGGCACTCGTCGCACACGGTTTGCTGGATCATTTGGAAGCGACCGGGACCCAAATTTCGGGTGACCATCTCCTGGCGACAGTTGCACTTGCGGGTGCCCGAGGCGGGCTTCATCACGGGCTTGTTGCGCACAATCTCCACAAAGTTGCCCGAGTAGAGCTCCTCCAGCGACACGTACATGTTCATCACGATGTCCGCGCCGCGTGGCGTGTCCTGCTGGTGTGGATCGCCGTTGCCGAAGTGGAAACCGAAGTCGCCAAAGAAGCTGGAGAATGGATCACCGCCGTGGTCCATCATGCCCTCCTTCTTCAGGCACTCCTCCCCACAGCGATCGTAGGTCTTGCGCTTGTCGGCGTTGGACAGCACTTCGTAGGCGGCGCCCAGATCCTGGAACTTGGTCGAGGCATCCGGGTCGTCCTTGTTCTTGTCCGGATGCAGCTCCTTGGCCAGGCGACGGTACGCCTTCTTGATCTCGTTCGTGTTGGCGTTGCGCTTCACGTTCAGAATCTTGTAGAAGTCCCGACCACCGGCCAGCGCCTCGTCCACGAGCAGCAGGGCCAGCTGGACCAGCACCACGTACTTAATCACCTGCATTTTCCTGTTTTACGTTGCTTTGGTTCGCTCAATGGCAGTAATTCATGCTGTTTTTCCGGGATAAATGAAACTTAAATGCTGGCAAAAATTTTGTAGTTGTCGCTGTGCTCGTGGGACGCCCTGATTGGCTGCCGGCAGGGCAGGGTTGCCAGCCTGCTGGTCAGCCAGTGTTACCAGAATTTCATGGGCGCAAATAGCTGAATTGGGAAAACAAAATAGCTAGAAATAGCTATAAAACAATTTAAATTTAAAAACAAGTAAGAAAAGCTAACTTCGGGCGAAGTTTATATACCCTTGCAGATAATATGTTACTTATTATTAACGATTTTGATAAGAAAAATAACATGTATAATGTAAACTGTATGCAAAATGTAAAATTCATATGTAAAATATGACTTTAGACCGACCTTTCCTATGGCAGCTATATGATATATTGGTCCGATTTCGATGAAATTTATAGGAGGTAACTATAATTATATTTTAAAGGCACAAATAAAGTTTCATTCGAATATCTTAAAAAATAGCGAAAATATTAAAATTTTTACATATCGTTTCTATGGCAGGTATAGGATATAGTCGCCGATCAAGCCCGTTCCGACATATATACTGCTTGCAAAAGATATAAAACTATTCTGAAAGTATCAGCCCAAAACTGAGAGACTAGTTTGCATATAAACCGACAGACGGCCATGGCTAGATCGACTCGGCTGGTGATGCTGATCAAGAATAAATATATACTTTATGGGGTCAGAGATGACTCCTTCACTGCGTTGCTAACTATAATACCCTCTGCAAGGGTATAGAAATTAAATAAAAAAGTTTTCCACCTCTAAGTTTAACAAAGCAAATCATTTTTCTTTAACCCTTAATATGGCAATACCGTCGAATTATATAATTTCGATTTATCTCATGCATTAATGGAAATATGTACATTGTTCTTAACAAAAAAGGGAGCTTTTAAGTGTGGGTTCGGATGTGCAGCTGAAGATAGCGTTTTAGTGAAAAATCCTTCTCGCAGTGGGAACACTTGAACGGGCGTTCTCCTGTGTGGGTTCGCACGTGGTCCAGAAGGCTGTCGACTCGTGAAAAAGACTTCTTGCAGAGCTTATGAGAACACTTGTAAGGCCGATCTCCTGTGTGGGCGTTGATGTGTCGCTGAAGGGTTTGGTTGAGTGAAAAGGACTTCTGGCATTGAGAACACTTGTATGGTTTTTCTCCTGTGTGAGTTCGGATGTGGTCCCGAAGATGTCCATTTTGTGAGAAAGATTTCTGGCATTGAGAACATTTGTAGGGCCGTTCTCCTGTGTGGGTTCGGATGTGTAACTGAAGAGGTCCGATGTGGACAAAAGACTTCGGGCAGTGGGAACACTTGTAGGGCTTTTCTCCTGTGTGCGTTCGAATGTGTTTCTGAAGAGTGCAATTCAGTGAAAAAGCCTTCGGGCAATGGGAACACTTGTAAGGCCGTTCTCCTGTGTGGGTTCGCATGTGTAGCTTAAGGCCTCCTTTTCTTGCAAAAGTCTTCTGGCAGTGAGAGCACTTGTAAGGCAACTCTTCAGCATGGGTTCGGATGTGTAACTTAAGGTCTGTGATCTCCGAAAAAGACTTCGTGCACTGTGAACACTTGTGTGGATGTTGCTTTTTGTTAAGGGGACTTTTCGCCTTGTCCTCGTGATCTTCGAACTCCTCGATTTTTATTTGGGAGTCGAACTGATCAAGCTCACAATCCGAAATATCAAGGTGATCTTCCTCGAATATGTCCTCTTCAATTGGCTCGTTCTTCACTTGGCCATGGAATTGATCTCTTTCTAAATTCTTTTTCTCTGTGGTATATTTTTCGATGCCTTCGTTAATTACTTTGTAATGAGCCTTAGATGCCGCCGTGCCGTTGGAGTCAGTTATTTCGCAGTTTTGTTCCACCAGTAGGTCCTCCTCCCTCCTGATATCTCTTACAATTTGACAGAAAGCCCGGTGGCTCTTCTCGTACACTTGTTTTATCTCATATGCATTTGTCGCATCCTGCTTGCAGGGCGAGCATATGGTTTCGGGATACAAATCCCCTTTAAGAACTCGAAATCCGGTACACTGGGATATCATATACGCAATAGAAATGTTTTTGTCTGGGATGTCATCAAAAATATTGACCATGCCTTCCGGTGCTTCCAGACAAACTCGGCAGATTTCCCTGAAATTGCAGTACTTTAGCCGTATTTAACCGAAAGGATATCAATTATTATTGCTTACACATCCATGCTATTGGATTTTATCCTGCAATGGAGTTTTCTTTGTATTATTTAAGTAGGTAAGGAAATTAAAAAAGCACAAATTATTGTTTTGGCTTTTGTTCAGCGCAAAATAGTGTGCCCGCATCCGGCTCATTTCAATAATCACATTACCAGCTGATTTGCTTAACAGACTGGCCACCTTGTTAACAGTGGGTTAACAGAGGGTATTTTTCCGGGCAATTTCGCTTGGAGGCTTATGCGTATTTGTCGACTTTTTCAGCAAAAAAAACTAGATGGGGCGACTTGAACTAAAGCTTTGTGCTCATGGCACATAGGGAAAATGCAACATAAGAAAACAACATTGAATAGACCCCCTTTTCCCGCCACATAAGTATGACCGTCCCGCGAATATGGTGTAATCAAAGCAAGAAACGACGGGCACACTCAGCCAACAAAAATAAAGCAAAATAGCAAAAACGAAAACAATTGTTTAATCCAATTAAGCCAGCAAAGTTCGACCACCGCCAGTTAGTTAACCGACTGCTGCAGGAATTCCTAAGCCGCTGCGCTGGACATAAACACGCAAGTGCCTTTTAATAATAGTTAGCGGCTACTGGGACATACAAACGCCTACGCCTAGCTCGCTCAGGTAAAGGTAATTTAATTTCCATAATCCCTTTGTAATTAAAAGCCCTATCTAACGGTATTTTTGTACACTTTTAGCAAATATTTGCGTTTGAAAGCTAAAGGCATTAAGCAGCCATAACTGGAACACATTATTTAGCAACTAATAGCGCATATTTAAAGTCAAGGCCACGACGACAGCAGCAAAAACAAGAAAAACAGCTGGATAAAGCGGCAACTGCAACTGTGTGCTTTCGGCCTTACAAAAAAGGTGAGTAATTCGCAGTTAAGTCGCCGCCTGTAATAATACGTGATAATGAGCCTAATACCGCCCGATGATGTCATCTCATTCGGAGCAGTCCCTAAGCAAAAGATCAGCAGAGGGTTCAGGATTTAAATGAGGCAAAAGTATTCATCAAACGCAGTAGAGTTATCACAGTTTTACAGGGAAGCCTGCCTAACTTGAACCTTTTAGTCGCAGAAAAACATTTTGTAAGATGTGTTTTAATATTTTTGTAATAAATATTATGAATAAGTATTAAATATTATTGAAAACAGAGTTTGTTTTAAGGAATTCCTCTTTATATAGCATACAAATCACAACTTTTTCAAATTGTAGCCTACTTAGAATTTTGTATATCATGTTTTTATGGTTGAATTATGAGTTCTAGCTTATTAATTTTATTATATATTAAGTTAATAATACTTAATTCTGTTTCCTCTATTTATTATCTTGAGGAATTTATTTTTTCTAAATTTAAGAAACATTTTTATGTGTGTTTTTTGTAATATTTCAATATTGTAGAGGTTGTTTTGTGTTTTTTTTTATGAAAAAATAGAAAGCTTGCTAAATCTCATTTATAAGTATTATATTTTTGTTTCGTATTATGAAGACTTATTTAGGCAGTCCCTACCGTAGTTCCAGACCCCCTTTTTTGCTCGTTATCAGCCGCAGAACAAAGACGAGTGCATAGCCCAATAATCGGGCAAATAAACAAGGCCTGACTCAGACGACGATGAAGGGAAAACAAAGGACAGTGGCGACTGGGCAGTGAATAAAACTTGAAATACGATATCCCCTAGAGTTCTTCTGATATCAAAGAGGCCCCGTTCCTATTACATACATTCGCATAACTCTGAACGAGACGAAGTAATCTACATATTAGTAGCCCGGATCGGGCTTAACACATGTCGACCGGCTAATCGCAAGCGTCAATATCTCTCTCCTGGCCGGCGGGGTTTATCTTATCGGTGCCATAAATAGGAACCCCTTGTGAGCGTTTGCGTGTACCAAGCATCTTGACCAAGCAGCATAAACACAACGCACGAAATGGCCAAGAGTTGCGTTTAATAGTGAGATAAGGATATGGCCGACTTATCACACATTTCAAGCTGTCGATCTGTGTCAATTATGTGCGATGGAAATCCCATTCATTGAGCAACATATGTATGTAGAACAGGAGAAGATTTTGAGAACTCATGAAGTTGGAAAGGAAACCCTCAGGTAGTTCTCATTAAACATTTTTAGTAATTTTGTGGCTAGAATGTTGTAGAATGGTAAATTTATTAGGCAACCTTTATTTAGTTTAGTGTTCATATCGTGTTTATTAAAACGAGTACTTCAAAATGGTCTGCACTTCTTTTTTGTCATCTTTTCTCATTTTACAAATAAAAGAATTCACACTTCTGAGCTCCGGGAAAAAAAATTTAAAATGCGTACAAAGTTGAATCTAAGTAACTAATAAGTATGCATAATTTATTGCATTCTCCATATAATTTATAAGAATTCACAATGTACAGTGAAAGATGCTAGCCAGCAACAGTTGCATATAATTATTAACTTTTCTTTCCAATAAAAAAAACACAAAAAAAGAAAGAAATCAATAAATTAATATCTAGAAATAAAATATCACAATTTTCCAAACGCCAAGATCCTATCAAACCAGGATGACGATGCGAATGAATCAAATTAAGCTGCACAAGAAAATTAAAATACATATGAAAACAATAAAATAAAAACTAAAAAAAGTTATTAGTTAAGTATTAACTTTTCTTCCCAATAAAAATGAAAGTAAAAAAAGAAAGAAATCAATAAATTAATATCTAGAAATAAATTAACACAATTTTCAAAACGCCAGAATCCCAGGATCAAACCAGGATGACGATGCGAATGAATCAAATTAAGCTGCACAAGAAAATCAAAATACATATGAAAAAAATAAAATAAAAATAAATCAAGAAAAGTTAAAAGTTAGATAGTAAATTAAGTTGTGTTGTTCAGGACGGCAGGGGAAGACTGAGCTAAACATTAGCTCAACTGACCTATTTATAGTTGTGAAAATGACGTTTAAATAGTATGACCTACTTGGATTTGGATTTCGGACAAGTTTTGTCAAGTTTGATTTTGAGTGTGACCATATAAAATGTATACTTATATTATAAATGCATGACTTTTTCAAGATTTTTATATAGAAATAGGATAAAAATGACAGTTCCTAGTTAGGATATCATCGTCTAGGATCAGGAATATTGTTAGAGCCATTCAAGGATAGAGATAAATCACCGAAACCCACTTAAGCTCGTTTTAAGCCGCCAATCCCTTTGATTTGCCCTTTAGAAGCTACCAGTTCTTTGAACCGCCTATCACATATGTATATTCCAGATTAGCAAAATCCAGCGATTAGTTGGTAGTAAAACCTCAAGTGGTTCCATTTAAAGACCCAAAGAAATACCCGCTGCCAAGCAGTTTCGCCCTGGCAGTGGACGCGTGCGGTTGTGATAATTCCTAAACAATTCCTCCATCTCTCCCGGAGTAATTTCAATACTCTTCGTAAGTTTCTGTGCCCCCCTTGAAACGGTGGCAAGTGCTTGTTAACTCACGAGATCTGCGGATGTCTGCACTTGAATTTGGCTAAGCTCCAAGTGGACTGTCCTGCCCTAATCTTTGCCAGCTGTCCGACTGACCGACGACAATGCAATGGACGTAGACATCATTCAAAAAATAACTACTTAATCGGACATAATCGCAGATGCTTATCGAAATACTTAAGCAGGGCAAAAACAACAGCGATAGGCATTGGCATTGGGGGATTATTATTATTATTATTAGCAGCTCTGCTGGGTGCCAGGAAAATGCCGAATAAAAATTCCCCGATAAGCCGCGATACGGACGGTTTATTGTCACAGAGATTATGCAAGCGCCAAAAAATAACCCAATGAACTCTGCCCCATTTCCAGATGCAACGCAGCGTGTAGAGAAGAAGGTGCTGCTGCTGAACCATTTATTGCTTCCCGAATCCGTGAATCTTCCGCCAACCACATTCCTCAGTCATGTGCTGCAGCTGCTGCGGGGAAACTCAACGCAAGGCCTGGGTGTTTGGCCTAGGCTCGCTCTTCCTGGTGCTGGGCATTCTAACCGTCATCTTCTGGCCCAATTTGGCTGATAGCCTCGTCGAGGATGTAAGTATATTTGAATATTAGGGGAAGAGAATCTTTAGCTATAAAAAAACTAAAAGTTGCTATAGTGGCTATATTCCGGACTATATAGCTTTGTTCTATTATCAAGTTCCTTTTATTACAGCCAAGCTTAAACCATAAACTAAAGATTATACAACTAAAATTGAATATAACGTGGAAATAACTATAGTTCCCCAGTGTACTATAAGGACTATCGCTTAACATTTATTATTCCCTAGTAGTATTGTGAAATAGCTGTATAATATATACTTAACCCCATAACACTCATTTCTAAACTCAGCTTATCTTCCTTAAACCAAAGCCGCTAGAATTACTAAGATGAGTAACGACCATGCATTTGTATTAACTTATACAAGAAATTGTCTCTATTCCTGGAAAAAATCGCGTACTGCCCGCTCTCACAAAGTTGAGAGCGTAAAAATTGAAAACTAGAATGCGCGTGCATGTGTACGTAAGGATGTAGAATGCGTAAGAATACGGGAACACACATACATTTGTCGGTTGCCACTTTATACATACAAGAGAGCGAATGGCTCTGGAACGCGCGCTCTCTGACTCTGTCAAGAAAGCCTGGACCCAGCGCTGGGTCCACCATAAAAAATGAGTGTGCAAAACCATCATATGACGTGCAGTAACTTAGTATATAAAGCGTCCTTGTCAATACTTTTTCTGAGCCAATACTTTGGTGATTTATTGACAAGATTAACAGATATTTTTAAATTGTTAACCTTATCAATTGTTTTTGCGCTAAGCTTATGGGTTATTTCCCACTCAGAACAACTCGTTCAGGTGGAATTATAGTCTTAATCCAAAGATTAAAGTTGTTGCCGCAAATTAAAGTCAGTTTCCCTCGAATATAATGAATTATAAAAACTGCAATACTCAATAATTCCTCTCTATTCCAGGGCCTCACCCTGAAGCCCGGCACCGATGCCTACGACAGCTGGCTGGAGGCGCCCATTCCCATTTACCTGAGCTTTTACATGTTCAACTGGACGAATCCGGAGGACATCCGGAATCCAGACATCAAGCCCAACTTTGTGGAAATGGGTCCGTACACCTTCTTGGAGAAGCACAAGAAGGAGAACTATACGTTCTTCGATAATGCCACGGTGGCCTATTACGAGCGTCGCACCTGGTTCTTCGATCCGGAGCGATCAAATGGCACCCTGGACGACATGGTGACGGCTGCCCATGCCATCACGGCCACGGTGGCGGATGAGATGCGTCATCAGCGCAAGATTGTCAAGAAGATCATCAACTTTATGCTGAACCATGAGGGCGGAACGCTGTACACCACGAAGCCGGTGGGAGAGTGGATCTTCGATGGCTACCAGGATAACCTTACGGATTTCCTGAACCTGTTCAACACCACCGCAATTGACATTCCGTACAAGCGCTTCGGCTGGCTGGCGGATCGCAATGAATCCCTGACCTATGACGGTCTCTTCACCATTCACACGGGCACCGATGACATCTCCAATTTGGGCCGACTCACCCACTGGAATAGCAAGCCGGAGACGGGCTTCTACGAGATGCCCTGTGGCGTGGTGAACGGCACCACCGGTGACCTGTTCCCGCCTAAGATGAATGTCAAGGATGAGATTACGATATTCGCCACCGATGCCTGCCGCTTCATGAACCTGCGGCCGCAGGGCACGTACGAGAATCACGGATTGACAGCCACCAAGTGGGTGGGCACCGAGGAGACCCTGGATTCTGGGGAGAACTATCCCAACCAGGCGTGCTTCTGCGATCCCGCGCGGTTCGACGAGTGCCCCAAAACCGGTGTGGTGGAGTGCAAGGCTTGCCGCGACAAGGCTCCCATTTACTCCTCCTTCCCGCACTTCTATCTCGCCGATCAGTCGTACATCGATGCTGTGGAGGGCATGAAGCCGGAAAAGGACAAGCATGAGTTCTTCTTGGCGGTGGAGCCCACGACGGGTGTGCCTCTCCAGGTGCACGGACGCATTCAGATTAACATGATGATCGAACCCGATGATGATTTCGAGTGAGTATCCAGAAATGACATTTTAATAATAAGATGCGTAACGACCATATGCCAAAGACGGTAGAACTATTAAGAAGCTCTCTCTCTTAAAATTTTAAGAGAGCCTGGAGCCTCGTATGGCTTGCGACATCTTAGGAATTCTAGCGTCTTTGCATGTGTTATATGCCAGGAATTTTGGCACTTGCGACGAAAATCGCGCTCCCTTCCCTCTCACAAAGCGTGCGGCATCTTGTTGTTATATTGCTCTTGGATAGCACAAGTTGTTTTTCATTTCTGTTAAATCGTAACTAATTTATAAATTATTTATTGCAGCATTTACCGCGGAGTGCCAAAGGTGCTGATGCCCATGTTCTGGTTCGATCAGTATGCGGAGCTCTCCTCCGAACTGGCCTCCAAGGCCAAGGTGAGCTTAGTTTTCCTACTCCGATTGAGTCTTTATTAATTCCAAACGTTCTTTGTTTCAGTTGGCCATCAATCTGTCCAGCTATGGCGTTATCTTCGGCTATTCCCTGATAGGCTTTGCCAGCGTATTTCTCATCACCGGCGTTGTGCTGACGCTGACCAAGCGATGGGTGCGTCGCGCTGCCGACGACGAGGACATGCTGGCCACCAACTAGAGAGCCTCTCGATTGTAGATTTTAAGCGTAGCCCAAAGTGCCAGGACAAGATTACTCTCCTAGTTCATTCTATATAGTCGCGCATCGCTTGTTGTTTGTGGCGTTGCCGTTCGTTACGCGTTATGTATTATGTAAGTGATATGGATAGCCGCGGCATTCGTCTTGCATTTTGTGATAGCAAACCCCTATTCCCTGCGTCCCACTCTCTCTCCATTCTATGATCTATGTGCAATATTCATACGAAAGCCACAAGCTGAAACAGAAAACCTGCTGAAGGAGATTTACTTATTGTACTTGAAAACACCATAAAGAAAACACACACACTCAATAATACATTTGAATTTTTCATTTTATTTTCTGCAAAGATAATTTTTACAACTCGAGGGACTTTTCTCTTTCTTTACTTATCGTATACGATTGTTGGATGATGCTTCAACGATTTGCTTTATGTAAATGCATTACTTGAATGTTGTTGCTTGTTGTGTAAATTAATAAATTATAATATATATATGCATATATATATATTTAAATGTATATATATATATATTTGTGTATATGTAAGATATATGGCAAAAATTTAACATTTTCTCAAAGATCACATTCCTCAATTTAGCCATAGACTTTTAGACGAGAAAAATCTACGCAAATATTTGTGACATCCATCAAAAACTCGAAATCATTTTTGCACGCACACTCACACATCCAAAAAATAGTTGTTGTTGTTTGGGGGCGGGGGGGTTAATAATCGAACAAAAAAATAGATAAAATAATAAACAAAGTGGATATCAAAAAATAATAATCAATAAAACATCCATCTAACTATCTCGCTTACTCCTACGGTGGGGATTTTTGGGGGCAAGTCTAGGCACTCTTGAAATTCTTTAGTTCCCTTCGCGTCCAGCGATCGAATCGGGTAAAAAAAAAAAACCCGATACCATCGCTGGCCCGATTCGTTGTGAGTATGTGTGTGTGTGAGGGGCGTTTTTTTTTTTTCTTAACGTTCTAAAAAAATTTGCATAGTTGTGTTTGCTTTGCGTTGCGTTGTTCTTGCTGACTAAAAAATAGTTGTACGAGTTAAGTTAGTGTAAGTGTTTAAATAAAATCAATCACAGTTGTTTGGGCGGAAGTAGTTTAGTTAGTTTTTAAGTATTCGCGTTTCAGGCCTAACTAGGTTTCGTTTTGCTTTGTTCGCAGCTAAGACTAAGGTTCTACTATGCTTTAGTTAGTTAGTTAATTAAGTAGTGGTCGTATTTTATACTTGAGTATTGTTGTCCTGCTCCTGGCTCTCTTTCGATCTCTCGATCTCTCTGTATTTCCGTTGGTGTGTCCATGTCCTTTTGTTACCTTTGTTAAGCTACCGATTCCCTTAAGTGACTAGACTGGGTTCTCTGATTACTGTTCTCTGTTAACCGTTAACCGTTAACTGTTAACTGGCTTTTGTTACTGTTAATGTTATGGAATGCATATTGACTGTGTGTTAATAGGTGGTTGCTGTTGCTATTAGTTCTGGCTTTGCTAATGGATCCTGTACTCTATATAAGCTTTGATTTTCTCTTGCTTATCTTTTAGAAACTCTGGTCCCTTTGTGTTTGTCCTTTCTGTGAACTGGCTTCTGTTAGTTAAATGCTGAAACTGTACTGCTGTTAACCTTCTCGCGACTTCTGTTAGTTAAATGCTGAAACTGTACTGCTGTTAACATTTTCGCGGCTTCTGTTAGTTAAATGCTGTTACTGTACTGCTGCTCTGCTGTTAACCTCTTCCCCTCGACTTGCCTCAGCGAATTTCCAGCCTCCGAAACACTGTGATCGAACACCCTTTCACTCCTCACAACTCCCGCGATCTATGCAAATTTTTTGGACGCAGAAAAGACCTCGACACACAGATACACGACAGCGCACATCGAACTAGAGAGAAGAGTGTCGGCTTTCCATCCTCCACTTCCGCTTCCTGGCGAGTCTAGCTGGTCTTGTGCTGCTGCTGCTGCTGTTGCTTCATCATCACGGCGGGATCGATCACATAGTTGTTGGCCTCCGCCAGCTGTTGCACCGGCAATGGCGGCAACTTGTCCTGCGGATGTCGATGGCTAACAATGGTCGATCCCTTCCTGACCTTGCTCAGGGTGCCTCCCGATGCATGCGGGGAGCTGCCATTGGTGGTGGCACCCACCGGAGACTGCGAACTGGAGCTGGGTATCTCCTGGCCCGTCTTCGGATTGACCATCACCTTGGTCTGCTTCAGCAGGGAGCGATCGTTGCAGAGCGCCGAAATGAGCGGCAGATCCAGATGCTTGCTCTTCTCCCGCAACAGGGCAATGTCCAGAGCTTGGGCCTGGGCCTGCGCCTGCGACTCGGCGGCCATGGAGGCCTGCAGCTGGGCCAGTATGCTGTTGTTGCCTCGATTTAGGCCCAGGCCGAGACTCAAGTCCGGTCGCGGACGCTCACCCGCCCACTGGGCGCCACTGGAGGTCTTGGTCAGCGGCGAGTTGGCGTGATGGGGATTCAGGGTTGGTGGCTTCCTCGGCGGCAAGAGGTTCATCATGCTGGGACTGGGCTTCGAGGGTACTGAAAGGATAGGACAGGAGATTAGTTTAGCATTGAAAACCCCTCTGGGAGCCTCCTCCTCCCTCTGGCTTCTCACTCACTTGGAGGTGGCTTTTCACTGGGAGCCGGCATTGGTGGTTTCTTCAGCCGCCTGTTCACATACGGCGGCGGCGGTGGCGGCGGCAGACGCTTCCCCTTGGGCAGCGAGTCGAGCGAATTCAGAATATTATCGTCTGATCGCGATCGTGCAAACATCGAGGAGGAGGCGCCGCCGGCACTGGCCCCCGCATTCGCCGAGGCAGCCGCTGCAGCAGCTGCTGCCGCCGCAAGAGCGGCCGGATGAAGGGGCGGCGGTGGTGGTGGCTCGTACGAGGAGCACAGGCTGGCCATTGAGGGCGAGTACAGCGGGGAGTAGCCTGCTCCCGGCAGCTGTACGTAAGTGTCGGACAGATTCTGCGTGGAGGCGTATCTCGAGTGGGTGGACAGGGCCAGGGGCAGGTAGGGCGTGCTCCTGTAGATCGCCGGCGCCACCTGCATGGCCAGATAGGGATGATGCGGCGGCGGTGGTGCCGCCTGGGCCATGGCTGCCAGCAGGGAACCTTGCTTGGCATCCAGATACTCCTGCTGGCTGACCGCCGGATCCTGGATGGGATAGATCACGTAGTCCACGTCGCTGTACAGCTGCTGCTGGTACAGCTCCAGCTGCTTCCTGGCCAGCTCTCTGCCGTAGAGATGACCCGCCAGGTGCGGATGACTTGGCGGTGGCGGTGGCGGCGGCTGTCTGGGCAAACTGGGCGGCGGCGGGGGCAGGAACTGGCGCGGCTTGATCACCGGCAGCAGCACGCACGACTGCTGGTGGTGCAGCGAGGCCGTGCTCTTGTGCAGCCCGTAAGGAACTATCGGTATCCCGATGGCGGCCGAACCGGAGTGCCGGTGATGCGCCGGCGGCAGGTGGTGATGGTGCAGCGAGGCCTGCGAGCCGCCGGCATAGTTGGAGTTGTGCAGCGACTGCTGGCTCAGCTGGTGGCTGCACACGGAGCCACTGGACGAGGCCGCCGAGGAGCAGTGATGCGGCGACGCATAGCTGGGCTTGGCTCCGTCGGGCAGCAGGCTGGTGTGCGCCTTCAGGATGCTGATCTGTGACCGGGTGGTGATGAATCTGGCCGTCACCTCCTCGGACTTGAGGGAACTCATCGAACCCGCCGCACTGGGCGCCGGATTCGCCGAGGAACTCACAGATATCAGCGACGTGGGCCTGGGCTTGCTGGAGCTGGGATATGGCGGAGGATCACGTCTGCGTAGCGCCGCTGGCGGTGCAGGCAGCGGGGCTGGCGGTGCTGGGGGACTGCAGCTCGGTGCCTCCGGCTTGGGAGCCACCACGGCGATGGGTTTGGGTGGCACTGGCTTGGAAATCGGTGGGCCACACAGGCCGGTCTTCTCGTGCCGCGCACTATAGGGTGGCGGCGGTGCTGGCGGTAGCTCCTGCTCCGTATGGTCAGCCTCCTCGCCTCCCTGGTTGCCGCCCAGCGTTACATAGTCGCAGTCCGAGTGGAGGCTGCTGGACACCGTCTTCCGGCTGGGATAGGTTCCGCGGCCCACTATCAAATCGGTTAGCTCTTCGGCCGAGAGCAGGGAGTGCTTGTTGTCCGTGGGATCACTGCCATCGCCCCGGAAGGAGCTGCCCGTGCTGATGTTGGAGTCCGAACGCAGCCTGAACTCCGCTCGCTTCTTGCCGTCCACGGAATCGGGATGCGGCACATGGCTGTCCTCCAGTTTCTGCGGCTGGAACATGCCGTAGTGCGAGCTCTTTTCCGACTCGGCCATCTCCGATGACTGTCCGGTCAGCTCGCTGCTGTGCATCGTGTAAACCCCTGAGGTCTCGGTGGGCGGAGCTCCGTGGGCCAAGGTGTACACTCCGGATACGCCCGACACACTCTCCGTCTCCTCGCGCGCCGAGGTGGACAGAAAGTCCTCGGGATTTGCCTCGCTCAGGGCGGAGTTTTGGGCGGTGTGACTAAAGCCCAGCTCCAGGCTGGAGGAAGTGGAGTGCACGGGCACGGGTGCACCACCCGTTGACGAGGTTCCTCCGCCTCCGCCGCCGTTGCTAGTGGGTGATGTGACCACCACCGTGCTGCAGGTGGAGGAGCACTGGGAGCCGATATTGTGCTGCGAACTGGGTGAATCGGTGGCCGTCGACGAATCGTTGGCCGCTGTCCCTGTGGAGCTTCTCTGCACGGAGGAGTTAGCCAGGGATGCGGCACCGTTTGAGTTGGCATCCGCTGGTCTCACGCTCAATGCGGCCAGCTGCTCCTCCAGATCCTTCAGCGACATCTGGCCCACGCTCGAGGTTTGCCTGCTCACACTGGGCCGGTCCAGGAGATGAGCTAAAGCTAGACTCTCCGTGGAGGGAGCTGCCAAGGGGGCCGGCGGGGTGTTGATCATTATCTCCAGCTCGTCCTCGGAGTGCACGCGATCGCTCACAATGCCGGAGGTGGTGTTAGAACTGGTGCTCGAGATCACCGAGATGCGCTGCTCGTTCTTGCTCTTGTACGGCAGCAGGAGGCTGCGGGAACAGGCGTAGCTGGCGTGCAGTCTCTGCGATTCGGCGGCCTCCTCCTCCTCGCGCTTGGACACCTCCTTGAGGCGGGCCGCCAGCTTCATGCTCCACTGATGGGTGTCCTTGCAGAGGGTCAGCAGCAGCTTGTTCTTCTCATCGGAAGCCGCATACAGGGTGATCCTGCTCTCGCCGGATCGGATTTCAAACTTTTTCCGCTCGAACGAAAGCTTGGTGATATTCGGCCAAAGGAAGGTGGTGGCCTCCGGGCTGGACGACGACGACGACGTGCTGCTTCCGGCGGCTTCTCCGCCCAGGATCTTGATGCCCTTGGCATAGACCACGAACCAAGCACTGCCCGAGCCCTGCTCACTCTTGGCCAGCCTCATCCGGTAGGTGTGGGCATTGATGGTTTCGTGTAGACTGCACGCCTGCTGGATGTACAGCAGCTCGGCCTCGGGCGTGGCCATGCCCAGGTGCTCCCGGTGGCAGGCTCTCAGCGCACTCCTGGCCCAGGGCGTGTGCAGGCCGCTGGGCAGGTAATCCTCTATCCGAAAGTAATCCACTCCGTTCGATGGCAGGCTCGGTGGCAGCGGTGCGGATTCCCTCTTCGACGTGGACGCCACGTAGGTGGAGAGCCTCAACATCCGCTCATTGGCACGCTTACTGATCTTGGGCAAAGTGGTGGTGGCACTCAAACCTCTACCGCCGCCTCCTCCCGCCGAAGGTGAGGCCTCCTCGCCGGAGTCATCCTTGGAGTTGGCCGCGCCCGGCGGTGCATCACCCAGATCGGCCTGAAGGGCCAAGCCGGCCAGGAAGACCAGCGCCTGCTCGGCCTGTTCGCGGGGCAGGTCGCGCTGCAGGATGTTGTGGCGCAGCTGCAGGTAGTAGTTGTGGCGGGACGTCTCATCTTTCAGCATGAACGGACTCTCGATATAGAACTGCACGCGGAAGTGTAGCTCCAGGAGCGGTCGTCCATTGGCATCCAGGCCCTGGCAAGGAAGAGGGGGTTTTCAGAGGTTAAATGGGGTTCAGGGTGGATCTGGACGAAGGCTAATACTCACGTGGGTGTGCGAGGATCGCCAGCTCTTCGGGCCGTATTTGGAGAGCTTGCTCTCGGGATCTGCGAACATGTACTCGCCATCTGAAAAGATTTAAGAGGATGAAATGATATTAGTAGGAAATACGTAGAAAACAGCGATGGACACTAAATAGAAAGATAGGAGCCCTTGACTGAATGCTTCAACTCAGCTAAGGACTCATTCATTGTGAGAAAGGACATTTCCCTTAAACCCATTGACAAATACAAGCTGAAAACTGGTCAAAAAGGGTGAACTGTGGTTGTCAAGTCGAATTCCATCTTGTGGCGAATTTCCGGTTGGGAACCCAGGAACTTTTTGGCGCGCAGCCGCCAAGGTCGCTAATCAAAATTTTAAATGAACTTTCGGCTATCCAGGCGCTCACGCAAGGAGACCCCGGGACCAGACTTCTCTGTCAGTTTGTCAGGCAATAAACAAGCAGCCCCATTGACATCGACAAGAGTTGGAGTCTGAGGCTCCCAGAGCCAAGATGATGATGATGATGACGACACGTCAGGCTGTCAGAGAGAGGGAGAGAGGGAGAGAGTGCGCTCGAGCAGGAAGGGTTTGGGGCATCCGATTCGATCCGTACCCAGCAGAAGAAGGGCCCAAGGGCATGTCGGGTGATGCTCGAGAAGGCACGGGAGAAACAACAACAACAACAACAACAGCGAAATCAACACACACTTCATCGAACGAAAAATTGGAATTCCTGCATACGAAATGAAGAGCAGCAAGATGAAAAATAATAATTATGAAAAAATCAAAGGGGAGATAGGAGCGGAGTGGAGTGGAGTGGAGTAGAGGGAATGGAATGGAGGCACAGCATCCAGCAGAAGCAGCAGCAGCAACAATATCATAATAATCATCAGCGGCCGAATAAGTGCCTATCAATGACGACGTCGTGGACCCGAGCTGGAGCTGAGGCTGGAGTGGAAGTGGCAACAAGTGGACGGCCAGGAAAGAATAGGTATTCGTGTGGGAAGCACTAAGAAAAAATATATAGTACATCTGCACAGAATATAAAAGCTTAGAAAGTAAGATCACTGAGCTCTTAAGATCCATAGTTAATAATAATAAATAAATTAAATGCTTTTTAAGGTCTAAGGTCAGCGACATTTATGCCAGAATGCAAAATCTTCATTTGGGATGAATGCACTATGGCGCATGAGCAAGCTCTTGGAGGCTGTTAACTGAATGAGCTACCTTTTTCTAGAAATAATCCGTATGACAATCATTGTTAAATGTAATAAGCTATTAATTAAATAAAATTATATTTTAAAAATTAATTTCAAGTGCAAAATTTGGGATGCATGCACTATGGCGTATAAGCAAGTTCTTGTAGGCTGTTGTCTGAATTATTTCACCTAATTATTATAAATAAAATCATAAAAAATCAAGCTACATCCATAAATAAATTCAAATAAAACTAACTCGATCTCCCATATTTTCTCAGAGTGCCGAATCGAAGCCACAGCGAGAGCGAGTGTTGCATACCAAGCCCAAAACGCAGCAACGAAAAAAGAGCCGGAGAGAAAGAGGAGAAACATAAAAGTAAAAAAAAAAAAAACAGGTAGAAAGACAGGTAAGCAGCGCGCTGGAAAAAAAAGAGGCAGCTGAAACCCAAGTCGTTCGGTTTGGTTTTCGGTTCGCAGTTTCCGAGAGCTCCACCAAACTCGAAGAAACTCCAAGCGATTTCTTTTCGCATTTAAATTTCACTCCACTCCTGGCGGAGAGCCCTGCAAAAAAAAATGTGGAATTCCTTTTGTAGGATGGCATGGGCTAAGAAAACCAACCGCCTGTTCTAAGAGACAGCGGCAGGTGTGAAGGCCAGCAGAGTCTGATCGCTCTGCGGTAGCCAGTCTGCCTGCCTGCCTGCCCGCTGATGGATCCTCACGCAATCCCAATCCCAATCCCAAACCCCGCCCCCGCTCACAAAGAGCCCAGCGGCAAAAAACCTAATAATTAACATATTTTCCATCGCATTCCTCAGCGCTCACAATTAACACGCACGCACACGGGACTGAGGACTGTGGACTGAGGAGGATCGCTGGACTGGAGGGTTGAGAGGGGCAGCGAAATAAATCTTCAATTTGAAACACATGCAACACAAATTACAGCCTCAAAGCAGAGGCAGGGGCACCAGGCAGCAGGCAGGCAGGCAAAGGCTCATCAAGCCGAGGAATTCCAGCGCTCGAGTTCAGGTGAGGTGAGAGCCAGGTGAGCTGAGGGGCAGGCATAATAACTGAAGAGGAGAAGTAGGAGGTGGAGGAGAGGCAGGGTC
This sequence comes from Drosophila baimaii, assembly GCA_018874675.1. Taxonomy (NCBI): domain Eukaryota; kingdom Metazoa; phylum Arthropoda; class Insecta; order Diptera; family Drosophilidae; genus Drosophila; species Drosophila baimaii. Next base: position 31,922 of record JAEIIU010046526.1, read on the forward strand.
TGGAGACGGAGACAGCTGCGCCCAATGCCATGGCCTGGCATTCTTCAGATTCAGATTTATTTTCCAAAAGGTCTCAGTCCGAGTTTGAGTGGCCATAATAACCAAAAACAAAAAAAAAAAGAATAAAGAAAGCAGCGTATAGAACTCGACGAGTTAATGCCCTGGATAAATAAAGGTAAGATAATGAGATATTACTCATGAAACATAGTTATAGGTTCTATAAAATGTAGGTTCTTAGCTTTTAAAAGTTTCTTCCTTGGAAAACAATGCTTTCAACCAGAAATATACCCAGAAAACCTGCCTAAAAACCCAGAGTTCCAGCATACCCTTGATGTTATATGCTGTGTTCTTTTTTTATAGGATATCCCCAAGAATGGACAGCCTCGGAGATAAATGTGTGTGTGTGTGTGTGTGCATCGAAACTGGCTGAGGAGGAAAAAAAAAACAGAAAGAACGAGCGGACAAAAAAAAAAACAACAACATAAAACCAAAAGAATTTTAATTTCCGATGTTATCAGATGCACGCAGCCCAAAGAGAAGAAGCAGGAGAGGATCAGGGGCTGGGGGTAGGGACTGCGGGCATGTGGCAGCTCGGCTGCAAGGCCGAGTGTCCGACTCCGCGTCCAAAGATTGAAGACTCGAAGACCGAGAGGACTGAAGACCGAAGACCAACGGCCAACGCCATATAATAATGATTATGAGCCATTAACATTAAATGGAAAAGAAAATGCTGGTCTACAGATTACAGCTACAAAAAGGGGGCGGGGCCCCCGAAAGGAAAGAGAGAGATAGATGGGGAGGAGGATGGGGAGGAGAGACACAGAGACCCCAAAGGGTAAGGAATGCGGCCAAGGAATCCGAGCAATGCGACAGCCTAAAAATAACACCGTGGTCCGTGGCCGACCGATGAACGGCGGAGGATGGAGTGAGTAGATATGGCCAACAACACGATGGACGGATGACAACAATGTTGCCAAATTGCCAACGGCCGAGTGACCACCACAACACCACTTAAAGATGCATCTTCCGCAGGAGCGCAGCGCGAATTTGCATAAAGATGAAATTTATTGACGCTGGCGTGGCCATAAAATTGAAATTCATTTCCATTTCGCGCAAAAGGGACATCATTTTAGGGATCTCTGAGGCTTTTGAGGACATTGGAAACGGCAAGGAATCGAAAGAGGTTTTTGGGAACGTCTAAGAATCGAAAGATTCAAGCAACGAACTGGTAAAAGAGGTAAAAGGGTAGGAGAAATAAAATTAAATAGAATAAAAGCGTTTAAGTTAGGGATTTTCTAATTAAATCTATCCTTTTGCTTAAGTCAGACTGCCCCAAGACATGGCTAACTAGTTCCTAAAGAAATCCCAGCTAGAACCTTCATAATTCTTTCTATATTTCTCTTCTTTCTAATATATATCTTCAGGGTTTTTTGGTGAAAGAGATGCTAGCTGGCTGAAGGAGCCAAGTAACGCCGACTTGAAGCCAGCCAGCAACAACCGCATGCCACTCTTGAAACACACAAACATACACTCTCACACACAGCGAGCCAAACAACTGACATTGGCAGGAATCCTTGGCCACAAACCCAAACCCCAACACACACACACACACACGAGAGCAGAATGCAAACTGCCAATTTCATAGTTGAGCCAGAGGAATCCTCAGCTTGTGGAGCTGCTTCCTCTGCACACAGCATCTGCCTCCACTTCGTCCGTCGCCTTGGAGGCTTCAAGCTTCGAGGACGTTGGCATGCCCAACCCCATCTTCAGATTCAGTTAAAGCTGAACAGCTACAGCCTCAGCTCGAGCTACAGCTCCAGCAGCGACTCCAACTTCAAACTGCATACCAAATTCTTTGCTGAAGATGTTGAGGCAACTTCTTCGCTCTCCACTGCTCCACCACTGCGCCCCTGAATGCCTGCCTTGCCACGAAATTGATGCCAACCAGATTCGAAAATTTACGTGTTGTGTTCTTGGGCTCTTTGCTCTAACATCGTAACATCTAAGACGGGGTATAGAGGAATTGTCAGAGAGGTTATTTAATTGGAAAAATCTTCTTGGAATCTTAATCAAAATAAATCTTTTAAATCAGTCAGAATGTGCTAGCAACTAATCCTTATGTGCGTCGCTTCTTCCACACATTTTGTTTTTGTATTCTCAAGAGTTCGCTTTTCTGACGTCACAATTTAGTGGCATTGTTTTTGAAATCAATGAACGCGATAGTCTGGAACTACTTCCAAAAACACATAAGGAAAAAAACTGCGGGAGCTGAAAGAGCCTCTGCGTGCCCATCTGGGTTCTATATAAAATATATTCCTTCGGGATTAATAATATTTTGCATTTTTTAAAGAATGTCAAGCTGATTTTTAGCTTGTTTTGCAGGCTTAAAGTCTTCTTCATCAGTAACTTTTGTGGGTTGTAAGCTTAGATAGAGAAAAGGAGATACATGAAACTATTTTTAGAACTCTTCCCTATTTTTTTAAGATACTTAAACTCTTTCCAAAAGATATTTTTCCAATCTTACTCCCTCTTTTTCTCTAAACTCTATAGAACCAACTCCTTTTCAAGAGTAATAGAAGTTCGTCTTCCAAACAAATGGAATTCTTTGCTCCTTTCTCGTTTGCTCTCCCCGGGACTAGTGTGTGTGTGTTATTGGGCCTTTGGAGAACGCTTATACATATATATATATACATATACACATATATACATATATATATACGAATATATATATCTGGGCCCAATGCCAAAGACGCTGTCTGCTCGCCTCTTTCAGTTCAGGCTCCAGCCTCCAGCCTTCAGCCTCCATCCTCCATCCTCCATCCTCCATCCACCGAAACTCCAACTCCAACTCCAGCTCGAAGGCAGCCTCGAACCGCCGCCATCCTCCTTGGCTGTCGTTCGATTCGTTTGTGTTAATGCAACGCGCGACGGCTACCTGAATTACTGAACACGCGTCTTGTGTCTGTTCCCTGCTGCCCTGCATCTCTCCTCCTCCACCTCCTCCTCCGAAGCCCCTCTGTGTATTCCTGAAATTGTTTGTTCGCCATGAAGGCGACGCGTTCCCTGGCTTTTTGTTCGTTTTATGTGCCATTTTTTTTTTTTTTGTTGCGCTGTTGCTGTTGCTGTTGCTCCGCTGTGTTGGTATTTTTATGTGTTTTGGCAGATCGCTTTGGCCAGAATGGAAGAGGATGGAGGCTGAATCTTGTGCAGCTCCAGCTTCAGCTCCGGCTGCTGCCGCTGCTGCTGATGATGATGAGCAGCTTTTAGAGAAGACTGGTTTATGTTTATTAGTTGTACTTTTCGTGCCTTATCGCTGGCATTTTGGCTACTCTTCAACTCAAACGCATTTGGACACATGTGTGTAACCCAATCCCTAGTAGACTCACCTATGAGCACAGCCAGACCGAACAGTTCGGTGTCCAGCATCCCTTGCGTGGCAAAGTGCAGACATGTCTGCGTGTAGACCTCTCGAACGCGGCTCTTGGCATCGACTAGGAAGTACAGGGTTTTCGGCTGCTGCTGCCCCAGAAGTCTGTTTAGGATTTGATGTTATTAATATCAATTATTAAAAATATTAAGCCAAGCTTGAAAGACTCACCTCAGGGCCAGGAATCGCGAGCCTGGTGATAGTTGCTCGGCTGAGGACGCGCATACTTCCAGGGGCGCGCTGACGGTGCAAAATGCTCGCATGCTGCATCATTTTCCGTATACAGCGCGCGCGTTCGAAATATGTTGCTATATGGAATGATAAGAAATTGAGGGATATATAAGTATAAGTATAAATATATGGAAATGAAACAGAAAGGAAAGAATGTATTTAAGACTTTTCTCTACAAGAAAAACCAAAGAAAAACAGTTGAAGTTGCTATATAGTTAAAGTATTCCATAAAATCCCATTTTAAAGAGTTTGTTAATGAAATATATTCGTCTCCTTAATAAACATTAAATATTTTATCAATTTCTGTGACAATTAATATTCATATTTATAATTATTAATTATTATTATTATTATATTTAAAATTTAGAAATTACTTAAGCTGCTTAGAAAGTCTATACTGAAGCAAAATAGATTTAGCTCAGTGGTGCCCAAAGCCCTGACTCGCAAGTAGGCAAATTTCTCTCCACGCACAAGCACAGAAGGTAAACAACGTATCAGTATGGCCACATTGTAATTTTGTAACCAAATCTAAACACTTTTTGAGCTTAAAAGCTATCTTTCTAGTCATAGCTATTTTCTTTGCAATATTACGAAAAATGTTTGCTATTTTTTTCTCATATCTAGTCACATTTGTTACATTTCTTACTTAATATATTGCCGCAATGGATTTTAATTGAAGAAAGCAATACTTTTTCTTAATTTCTTTAAGCCTTTTTCATTGTTTATCTGAATTCTTTAACAAAAACTGCCATAGAATTCCAAGTCTCGCATTATTTTACCAGTGTAAGCTTCGACTTTCTTTCGCTGGCTTAATCTTTATCCAAAAAAAACCTCATCGGTGGACACATGATATGAAAATTGGTTTTCGAAGCGATCCAAATTTTTACGATTGTGATATACCATCACCATTCCGGCGATAAACCATTCCGGCGATGAAATTTCATCGCATTCCGGTGATACGAGCTAAAAAGCCGAGCAACGCTACTAGCGTCATTTCTAACCGCATTTCTGGCTCATCAAATGCCGATAAAGCTGCCGCAAGATCGGCTCGGTTAGGCACCATTCTTTTCAGTCTTTTTTTTCTCAGTTTTGTTTTTCCTTCTTGTTTTTTTTTTTCCAGGCAAATTGATGCCGCTGGAGCCGCCCCAGACGGAGCTGGGGCGAAGCGGTGGCTGAAATGGCGCCCGCCTCTTTTGGGCTCAGCCCGACTGCCGAACAATTTCACCAATCAATAACGAAAGACTTAGGCGACAAACTTGATTAGCGGCCAGGGGACTCGCACTCGGCACTCGGACTCGGCACTCGGACTCTGGGACTCCGACTTGGACTCGGACTTGGTCTTTAGACTGTGGGGGGACAGAAAACTTAAAAACTAAATAGCAAAAGACCCGAGGCGGTGCGTGCGTGGCAGCCAGGCCTCCCCCTCTCGATGCGTTGCGCATAAAATTATTAAAATTCAGTTAAAGAAAGTTCCAATAGAGAGAGAGGGAGAGATAGAGAGCGAGAGGGGGACCGAAACTGGCCCCGCCGTGATGAAAGAAAAGTATTTTATGCATAAATTAAAATCAAATCGAATCAAATCAACTTTTGTGTATAGAGCGCCAGCCAGCAGCGACTACGGTTTCTAGCCAACCGAACCGAACTCTCGGCCCGGTGGAGACGCATAAATTTCAATATTGGCGCATTTTCTGTGTCTAATAAATTTCAACGTCCAATAAATTTATTCAGAGTCAAGTCCGAGGAGAGTCGAGAGTCGGGAATCGAGCGAGAGAGGGAGAGACATCTGCAGGCGAGATAGTTGGAATAGGGGGAGGGGACGGCTATGGTGGAGTTGGAGAACCGCCCTGACTTATAAATATATGATCAGACCAAACGAAGGAATGCCTCTCCTCCGCCGCCGCCACTGCCAAAGCGATCATCAATCAAAGCGCGCATTTGACATAAATTAGAAACCAAAGAATATCTGGGAATACGGCAAACAAAACTTGTGTCCCCTCGTGAGCCCCCAACCCGAAAAAAAGCTTTTGAAAAGCAATTATATTTAAGCCGATTTCCATGCGCACCTTGGACCTGGCTAAGGTGATCTGGAGAACAGGCTCAGACACCACACAGAAACAGACTTTATGCCAGATCACTGGCTGGTTACGAAACGAGAATCGGAATTCCAGATCTCTCCCTCGCTCCCCCTCTCTCTCCCTCTCTAATGTGTCTCGCGATTGACTTATTACCGAGGAATTTATCGGAGAAACACAAAAAATAACAACATTGTTGAGGTCTCAAGAGGAACTGGATTAAGTGATCACTCAGAGTCCGGGATGTTGAGTGATCTGTGAAGAAAAGGGCAGAGATTTCGAAAGAGCAAATAATATATGATATATGATAACTAGATACATTCCAGGGAAGTATTTAAAGCACTTAATCGTAAAGGAAATAGACTGCTAATAACCAACCTACTGAATAAACAAATACCTGATAATAATATATGCTGAAACAATAATCAAGCAAGCATATGCCCTGGAACTGTTTATTCCCACTTAAACATAATAAACTATAATAAAGATCAGCAATAAAAGGAAATGGCCTGCTACCCCGTATCGATGCTGATAACAATAAAAGGAAACTAATTAGAAGATTGCCATCGGTATATGCCTGGGGAATTCCCAAGGAAACGAACGAACGTGGCCTTAATGAGAGAGAACGTTTAAGCGAAATGAGATCTTTGCAGATGTAGATTGCTGTTCGATATGCATAGATTTCTCCGGAAGTGGGAGCTCTGATGATGGATCGGAGAGCGGGGTGACACTTCCAGTGGAGCTGCGAAGAAAGCCAGCCCACCCCCCGCCCTCCTCTTTTCGTATTTCTACCGAATTCCAAGCGCTCACAATGCCGGTCATTATGCAATATATATACAACCACACAACCACATATATCGGCAATGCCAAAAAGCTACAAAATATTTGCCATCCCCACCACAGTGGAGTCTGCCAGTTGCGAACACGACTTTTTTCGAAATCTCGTTTTTGGGGCCGCCGCTGCTGGAGAGGATGGATGGATGGATGGCTGGATGGCTGACTGGCTGGCTGGATGAGTCAACGGCAAGAGAGGAGAGCTGCTGCTGCTGCTTTTTTAATTTGAAATGCAAACAAATTAAAAGCATTTAACAATTTCAATCATAGCAAATTATCCGCATTCCGTTGGCTAATGAGAGCGGGAAGCGAAGAAAGCCGTGCCAACGCTAATTATCAAAGTCAACACACACACAACACACACACAGCCAGGCAGGGGCGCCGGGAAAGGGGTAGCAATTAAAAAAAAAAAACGCGCCAAAGAAGCGAGCCAAGTGGAGCTTGTGGAGACACGCTAATCAGCAATTAGCAAATGGCAATAAATACTTGTATTTTGTTTATGATAAGCTCAAGGCAGGGACCCAAGGGGGGCGAGGGGGTGTTGCCTTGCGAGAGAGCTTGGAATGCAGACGGAGAAAGAGTAGGAGAAGGCGGCGACAGCGGAGGCAATAAAATCCCACGGGCTCTGCTGCGACGACGACGACGACGACGACCAAAGTCAATTAAATGGCGCAAGCGCCAGGCAGTGAATGCTTTTCTGCCAGCTAAGCGAATGCTTACCCCCTCACCCCTCCCTCAAGTGAGGGGGGGGGGGAGAGAGCAGCCCCATCAAGTTAAACAGAGACAGAGGTACAGAAACAGTAACAGCAACAGAAACAGAGACGTTGCGCATACGCCACGTTGTGCTGCGACAGCAATCCAAATAGCAAACACTGCGAAAAGTTCAGGCACTTCCAACTTCCAACTGTTTTTTTTTCCATATAACTTGGAATTCCAAAAAGTCACCCATAAGAAACCTATAAAGAATTGAGAAAGCTAACAGAATTGCCTTACTTTCTAAGGTGTATTTGGAGTAAAAATGATTTTAAATAGTTCTATGAGAATTATTAGCAGTTTAATTACATACATTTAAGCAATAAAGAGTGGGTCTCAAGCTGTCACTTTATATTATTGATATTACTTATGTTCAAAATGGCTTTTAAGAACTCTAAAACCGTTGTTTTCTAAGAATATATTTCACTACTTAAAGCTGGATTAGATTGAGTTCTAGATCTATAAGTCTGACCCACAATAAATCACTTAAACTTGTATTATTTTTCGTTGCAGAATTCTATTATAATATTACTAGTACTACACTAATTTTATAAGGAATCTAATGGGATATTAAACCACTTTAATTAGACTTATTTTCCCAATCCATTTACCTTTTTTTTACTTCCAAAACTTTGTTTTTTAAATCTATTATGATTTCCACAAAATATTTAAATTAAGAATCAAAATGTAGACATTTTGCATCGTAAAAAAACTGAATTAAAAGAAATCCCTAGACTTTGTATCTATTATTATTTCCTATATTAAATACATCTTGTATATTCTCCTGAAATCATTTATGTATATTTAATACCATATACAAGCATAGTTTACAAAACATTATTTAAGAAGAACACCATTGACAGGAACTTATTTCCAACCCCATTTACACAGCTCCACTCATTAACCCCCCATATATATTTTTCTCCCCTTGAACCCCCTTGTGCAACACCCCAGCCCCCCCAAACGGCTATGTCAACTGCACATGCCATTGCACTGAGCTCATTCGGGGCGTGTGTTTGTCAACCGAGTTCGAGTCAACCCAGCAATCGCCAAAGTCGTACGGCGATCGATTGGATCTTGGGATCTTGGATACCCAAAGGGGGGGTGTGCCAAGAAGCGCGGATATGGCGTGGTGGTGGAACCATTGGAATCGAGGAGACCTAGAGCCGAGACCCAGACCACGATAAACGCTTTAGCCGCGTGTGCTGGCTGCTGCTGGCTGCTGGCTGGCCCATTGAAATGCTGATCGAATCAGAAACGGAATCAGAAATTGGAAATATCCATATGGATTTCAGCGAGGAATGCGAGTGCGCGCGCATTGATCAATAAACAAGGCAGCAGCAGCAGCGTAAACGATCGTAAAATCGAGCAGCATGGAATGTGAATTGTATTGAATCGAATCAAAGATGATCCGAACGTGGGACGTGGGATGGAGATTAAACTAACACATCTCTCTGCGAAATTCATACCGCGACGCAGATTAAATAATCGTAAAGTCCAAAAGCGATTAGTGTGTAAATTGAAGAATATTTATCCAGTTTCCAGGAGATGTTTCTAGTTATTTCTTTGGATATTACCCATAAGGCAAAGAAAGAGCTAAGAGAGCCTATTGTGGGTTTTAAAATACTAATCACATAATGACATAGGGGACACTTTTCTGCTGGTAACAAATAAAGTATATATAATCAATGTTTTTCGTTAATGATTAGGGACGCAGCTCACACTATATAATTTGCTGACATGAAATGTAATCCAGAGTCTGGATAAATAATGTAATTTAGAAGCTATTTTTAGAGGCACGATATCCAGAAGATAATGCAATTACGTACTATTTGAAGAAGACTATCTGGATACACCAACGAAAGCTAAATATCTTTACAGATTCTGCTTTAAATTATAACTTAAGGTTCCTATTAAACTAGTCTTCTTAACCCTTTTGATTCAGCCCTAAATCTCTTTCTCTCTCTCTTCAAGCTCCCCGCGAAAAACCCACACATCTACTATAGATTCTTCGCCCATAGATTCTTCTTCTTTGTAGAACGGCGATCTTGTAGTCTTACAAGCTGAGTGCGAGTGCTCTAGCACCGAGTTCCGTTCCTCTCAAACTGGATTCGCGCATTCTATTGAAAGTGTTTCGTTCGTTCTCAGAGCCCCAACAACGACAACTAATGAATGACGATCGGCGAGCGGTAGCTTTTGACGTGGAATATTTTGCTCATGAGTTGGCCTAGCCTGGCCCGGCCTGGCCTGGCTTGGCTTGGCTTGGCTTGGCGAGACCGGAATGGACTGAATAACCGGAGCGGGTTAGTCTACGTGCGTCTGGGCCTTTTAATTACCAATAGAACGACCAAGCGACCGAGCGGACCAACAGCAGCTAGCTGGCTGGCGTCAATGGGCGGCTATTTCAGATAGTTTAGTTCAGTTCAGTTTAGACTCGGTACGTATTTGATCGGTTCAGTTCAGTTTGGTTTGGTGGCATTTTCACACGCTGGCCAATGCGGCGGATGCGCGTCATTGAGGACAAGTGTCATACCCGTAAGGGGTGTGGCTAGGCGTCACGCAAATGAGTTTGGGATAAGTTCGGAAATTAAATTTGTGATCAATTGGGGAGGGTTCTAGTTCGAAAATATATCGGATTTAAGCTTGAAAGGTAGAAAACCCCATAAAAATAGTACTTAGAGCTTGGCTACTATAAGTTCCTACTTAATATATTTAAGAAAAATGAATTCCTACACCATTTCCTACGATGTTTATTCCCTAAATGATAAATAATCAAGAACTCAGTAATTTTAAAGACTCTCTTACCTAATATTACTTTAAATAAATACAAAACCAACTAGTAAACAAAGTGTTACTTATATTATTAAATATCTCTCTCTTCGTGTAAGGTTTACTACTGCCGCTTATGAGCCATCAAATCGGCAAATAACTTGGCGTTTTCTTGCCAAATGCCGACCAAAAAAAAAAAATGAAAAGGAGAAAACAGAAATGAGACGAGACACAGACGAGCAGAAAAGCGACAGAGAAACAAAACCCAAACAGCGGCAAATGCCGAATTCCGAATTCCCAACTCCACGAAATTCCACTTGTTGTGCCAGTTATGGCCAAACACACACGCACACACAGCATTTGGTGTCTTTGAAATGCGCGAAATGTCCCCGCACAGTGCGATCACGATGACGCTTCGCCGATAATAGCGATGGTGATGAGCAACCATGCCAGGGCGGAGTGGGCCAGCCCAGGCCGTAGAAACCAGCGCACACACGTCGTCGTCGGCTTCAGTTGGCTTGGCACCACACCACGCCACACCTGGCCAAAGGTGGAGCAGCGGCGGCGCGGAGGAGCCGATGGCCTCCGCAATGAGAGCAGCAGCAGCAAACAGCAAAGAAAACTGAAAAACAAAAACGTGTGCCGCATGCCGAATCGAAGGCGTGCGAAACTATGTCTGCCGTAATACCCTAGGAAAAGTAACAGGTACCCATAGAAGGGGGGTTTTCTTTCCATGAATTGCGTCTTAAAAGAGTAGGAAACCAAGTTCTGAAGGGGATTCAGGAACATTTCTAAGATATGGTCTTTAAGTAAGAACTTTAAGCTAACAAAAACAGAGATCACCTTTCATAAGAAATTTAAATTTGTAGCATTTTATAACCGTGAATATTAAGAAGGATCCATGTTGATCTGTTTTAAATTTAAGTGTTCTATTTTCGGGCTGACCATGAAAACCAGTTAGAATAATAAAAGTCGGGCACATCACAAGCCTAGATCGCTTAAAAACCGCAGACCATTGATTTATTTTATAGTTGTTTAAACTTTATAGCTGCCATATTTCTTTCGATCAATCGATGGCATGATCAGGCTTTCGAATTTTCGCTTCTTTTCACACTAAAAGATACGGATTAAAAAGAAGTAGCTTACACCTGGGAGACCCTCTTAAAGGTCACTCATTAGTCTATCCCAAAACTCAATGAACTCGTCGCAGAGCCACGCCAAGCCGCTATATCTCTATATATCTCAGCCTCGACTCGATTGTCATTCAAAATTTGTTTAATTTGTTGTACATTTTAATTGCTTGAATTGTTCGGAACAACACACTTGTGGTGTGTGTGCGTGTGTGTACATACGCACATTGGCTGCGTGCAGGAATTTCGGTTTACGAAATTATTATTTTAAGTATTTATTATCATCGCGCCGTTGTCAGAGAGTTGTCAGTCTTGTGAGTTTTCAATGCGAACCCCTTGGGCCCCGTTGAGGTCAAGTGCGATCTACGGATGGAGATGTCAGTGCTTAATCGCCAAACCACAAGATACAACTGCAAAACCAGTGGGGATACATGTGTACGGGGCGAGATACAGATACGCCTGTCCGCAGATACAGTTACCTACGACGATTACTACACACTACACTATACTATACTATATACATGTATGAATGCTATATCGCCTGGTGGCAAAATCGTTTAACGATTAGCGTTTAACGTTAACCACTCAAAGCGTGTGTTTCCACTCGTTTGTTTATCTTTCGCAGCTGATTTACATTCGAGATGTCTGATTGTCGGGGCTCTGATTTCAGTTATTGTTCTCCCTGAGTTCCCCATTTCCCCGGATCACAGATTGAAATCCCAAACCCGGGACAAACAAGTGAACGGAGAGCGGAGAGCCCCATCCCCCCATTCGGCGGTGGTCGGTGGCTACAATTTCCACTTAATTGTTCCGCTGTCGATCGTTTTCAGACAACAGCTTAACCACCCACCTGCCCGTCGCTCCCCGATAAGCGAGAGCGAGAGCACTTAACCCACCAGAACCCATAAGAACCTGACAGAACCCGGCGATTTAACCCAGTTGGGAATTGGGAATTAGGATTTCGGTTCGACGGGGTGTGTTGAGTGTGGAGTGAAATTCTATGCGGGGAAGTGGATCGTAACTCAGGCCGAAAATGCTAAATGATCATAGAATATAATGTAGAAGTTCGAATACCCTTTGCTAATATGAGTATATTATGCCTATTTCAATCCTTGCAAGCTCAACGAACCAGTTGGTTGGGAATTATAGTCGAAAGCTTCGAAAACTAAATTTAAAACTTTAATTTAAATTAAACTAATATTTATATTGTGTTCCAATAAGAGCAGTTTGGCTTTTAGAAAAGTCTTCTATAGCTTGAACCATTCATCATAATGTATTTGTACTTCCTATAATAATTATTTTATGATTGATTACATTTTAAGATTAAAATTGAGGAATTTTAACTTCAATACATTAAGAATATGTAAAGGAAGGTAAAAGGTTCTGTAATACTTATTTCTTATTATTATTTAAAGTTTCACCACGATAATTTAAATATTTCCTTTAGATAAAAAACAATTAAATTAATTTTCAAACTAATATTATTATCTTAAGAACTTCCCTATATCAATATACCCTCAAAAAAGTGCCTAATGTGGATGATATTTGATATTCCATGGTCTGAAATGGGTTAATTGCACAATTCGCTGGATTTTTTACTTTTTAGCGGATAGCAAAACCCAAAAAACAAAAACGAAAAAATGGAGAAAAAATAAAAAACATAAAAAAAAGGAAAGAAAAAATGTGGCGACAACAACGAAAAGTTAAACAATCGTTGGACGTTGGCGATTTTATGGCTGGCAGATAAGAAATTCGCTTGGCATTTGTTTTGTTTGCCGTTTGCCGTTTTCTTCTTCATTTTTTTTTTTAGCCATTTATGAGTTTGTCATTAAAATTCCAGGGAAATGGAACTCTACAATCTCTACATATACCTTTACATATACAATATCGCTCCCTTTCTCACCTTAGGCTGCCGCTGCAGTTGTCGGCATTGTTATTATTGCTGCTGTTTCGCGTAATCCACAAAAATTGAGTTTTCAAGTTGTATTTGAAGTAGCGCGTCGCCTTTCTTTCTTTCTTTCTTTCTTTCTGCACTCTTTTTGAACAAAATCTATCGATTGGCTATCGATAAATGCCTAACAGTAAAAATTTCGTTTCGTTGGCGCTGCTTGTGTTTGGTATGTATTTTTGTTGTTTTCGTCGTCGTCGTCGTTGTTGTTGTTGTTGTTGTTTTCTGACCTCTTCGCGACGCGCGCTGCGACTGCGCAGTCAACAGCGAACGGGCCGCATTCCAGCGTCGCACGAGGGATCGAGGGTGTGTGTGGGGGTTGGGGGGGTCAGTGTGGGAGCGGGAGAGCACGTTTTTTTAATCAAAATTCACGCATACACACGCGAGAGCGAGCGATATTGGGTTGTATGTGTGTATGTGTGTGTGTGTGTTTGCTCTCTTTCGCTCTCTCTCTCTCTCTCGCTCTCTCGTTTTGGAGCCGTTGTTGTTGCGCGAAAGAATGCCGTTTGCTGGGTTTAGTTGTTGTTGCTTTTGTTGCCGTTTGATTTGTTGTAGTTGCCGCAGCCAGTTGTTGTAGCTCGATTTTTTCTTTTTTTCTTCGCCTTTTTTTTGTTGTGTTGACCAGCGCCAACTTTTTGGAGTTGGTTTTTTGAGTTGATTTCAGTGGTTTTTTTTTCAACGCTGGCCGTAGTTTTTGCAGTTAGTCGGAGTTATTTTCTCGCGTTTTCCCAAGCAGCAGCAGCAGCAGCAGCAGTACACACACGCACACCAACAAAAATCACCTTTCGCACACACTCACACGCGCACGGCTCAGAAATGTAATTTAAGCGAATGCAAAAATGAATCTGAGACTGATTCCAAAATCAAAACGCGCTGTTTTCCTTTACTTTTCTTGTCGCCGTTTTTCTTTTCAACCGAACTCCACTCTGGGCTACTGTATCTGTGTATCTGGGCAGCTGTATCCGTGTATCTGTGCGATACAGCGTGTGTGCGTGAGATACAGCGCGGTGACTTGGGGCCGAGAAATCGAGGCAAAAATCCAACGAATCCACGAAATATTCAATATATTCCTCTACCGAAACCGCATGCCATATTTTCACCGCGAAGACACAACAGCAGCAGCCGCGCGATTGCAGTGAAAGATACTTGTTGAGTCGACGAAAAATAACCGGAATGAAGTTCCGCGCGCACAACCGATTGGTGTTTTTTTTTTAATTTTTTTTTTTTAAATCCCCGATTTTGTTCCAACTCTGCTGATCGTAAGTAAGCTAAACTATCCTTTGACAAGCTTGAGCTGGTAGCCAAACAAATCTGGAGTAGTAAAACGACAAGTTTTTTTAAGTTTCAGGTTTCCGACTTGTCACGACTTCTCACGTTGAGCGCTCGATCACGACTGAGCTGAGAGAGGCCCGCAGTTTTCCTTTTTTCAGAACCATTCAGCAACTTGTACCAAGCTTTTCCCTTTTACAGAACCATTCAGCAAGGAAAACCTTTCTCCGTCCATGTCAGTGGGAAGTTAAATCCTGAGTTAACATGTCAGCGGGATGTAGAATCCTGAGAGAGCGGGAAGAAGAATCCTAGGTTAACATGTGAGCAAAATCATTTGTTAACAGTTGCGAGAGTACAATTTAACAGTACGAGAGACGGAGAGAGGGATTCCCACTTTGTGAGAGGAGTTGCCGGCGGCAACTATAGCAAGCGATCTGTAGGAATAACCACCTCACCAGAGAACAGGTCCCTCCATAAGACTACCTTTATATACATATGTACATTCAAAGGTGTATCTTGTTTCTCTGTTTCTCTCAGTGCTGCCAGCTCTGCAGGTTGTAAAAGAGCTAGAACAAAATCTACATATTATGTATGGTAGTATAAGCAATAATCCATATAACAAAAATGTCCACCGACAAAATTGTCCAATAACCCTGTGGTCGACTACAAAATGTGGATCGGTTTCATACGCACAGGTTCAACCAATATAGAGGATATAACCTTTTATAAACATTATTTAAGTGTGGCATTGTAAAGAACAAAATATGTTTCTACAAATCTATAATTACGCCGTTCCTCCTGTTTTTTAAATTTATCCCGCACTTGCTAAATGAAAAAAGCTATATAGCTATAGTGGAGAAATATCTGAATTGGCCACTCTGATTGAGAGCCAGCTCTCGTCCTAACAGAAATTTCTGTTAGCCGGAGCACCGATCTCTTTCGATAAAAATAACTGGTGAAACCGAGGCAAAACTATGTATATAACTACATAACTATAAAACTATAGATGTAGATACATATGTATATAGTTATGCCATGGGCGAAACAAAGCGGAATCGGAACAAGTGAGAAAGCATAAAGAGAGCGAACCAAAAAGAGAGTCTGCTACTAAAAACAACTTATAACATAGTACTGTTAAATTGGTAAAAAATATAACTGAAGCAACTTACTATGCCAAGTTTAAAAATATTTATTCAGCATAGTTTTCCTTAAATAAAATAAAATTAAATTAATTAAACTAAACTAAACAATTAAATTTCAATTTTATTTTAAGAGAAGTTTTAAAATTTTAAAGTAAAAAAATCATAGACAAAAAAACACTCCTACCTAGTTACAATTAACATACAATCTTTAAAAACAAAAACATTCGGCAGTAAACAAATCCTACAGCTACATAAACACCACGAAAATAATGTAAATAGCAATAAAAGAAAAACAAACTTCAAAAGAGAATCCCAGTAGCCAACAACTGCATTGTCAGGGTGTGTATATGTGTGTGTGTGCGAGAGTGTGAGTGGCATTCCAATGGCTTATCTCGCGAGATCGCAAAGGGGTCGGAGGAGGAGAAGAAGAATGGAGCCGCTGGAATGTGGAACCCTTTCAGGAAGAAAAGCAAAGGAGTTTTACTGTAAATTACAATTTGAAATTAAGTTGAGGTTAGGTGAGGACTTCCAGCCCAAAAGGGTTAAATAGTATTATCAAATATGATAAGATTTTAACTATTTTGTAGCTAGCTATTATCAATTTGTTATCTGCATACGTACATACATATGTATAAGACTATATCAACTCCACTGTTGATGCTGGGTCAAGAATCTATACTAACTAGTATTATCAATGTAGATAAGTTGTTTGGATTTTATGTTTACCTCTAGGTAGCTGCCTATTATCTGCCAGGTTATCTATATATTTTTCTAATTCGAATCGTCTGGTGATGCTGATCACGAACCACAACTCTATACTTTTGCACGGATTTAACCTTGCATTCCGGTTATCAAAAAGAGTCTCCTACTTATCTCATTTCTAAAGCTCTGCTGACACGAACAAAGTTCACGAGTTGCAATAAATTTAAACAATTATTGTGGATCGTAAAGCCATTGAACAATTGCTGAATTCAAATCAAACTTTTAGGATCCCCATCGTCTTTTATGGCGGCTATCTTAAAAATAAACTCTCCGGACGAAATCCCTGATAGAAACGGCCTGAAGGAAAGAGAAGGGAGGAGTGAGTACTGAGAGAGAACGAAAGGGGGAGGGGGCTGGAGGCCCCAAGGGGGAGGCTGGAGGCTGCTGCTGGCCATTTGTAAGAGCGGCTCTGCTTCGGCTGCGGCCGACCTCTCTGCCAGCGTCGACGTCTTCTGCTGCTACGATATCGTCACTTGGGCACATTCCTATGTGAGCTTGATTTGCTGGATTCTTTTTATTTTTTTCGTGAGTTTTGTTTTCCTTTTTACTCTCGCGGCTCCCCTCCCTCCTCTTCCTTCTTCTCGTTCTCCTTCTCCTTCTTCTGCCTCTGCTTCTGCCTCAAATATGCGGCGGCATACACACGCCCCACGAAGCGCGCTGGGGTGGGGGGCGGCGAAGTGGAGCTGGAAAAGAGGTGGGAGAAGGAAGAGCTCGAGGAGAGTCTTGGCCAGAAGTCGGAATCGGAGAGAGTCGCAGAGCCGAGAGCCAAAGAGCCGGGAGAGAGCACGTTCTTGACGGGTCGCGGGTCGGGGGTCGACTTGCCATGGTCATAACTTGTTGACTGACGTGGGGAGCGTGGGGGAAGGGGGCGATTGGTGGGAGCTCCGGCTAGGGGCGGGGGAACGATGAGAACTCTCCGCGCAGCCTGCGATTTCTTCGAGTGTAGCCAGCGTCTGTTTTGTGTATTCTCTTCTCTACATTATTTTGGGTGTTAAAAAAATAACTATTGCATTTTTAAGAATTTGCCATGTCATCGTGTTACCAATTACGTTACCAAAAATTCCAAAAAAGATCCTGAAAACACTGCAATACAGTTTTGTTTTTAGGGGTTTTCTTTATAAAGAAATCTTTATGTACCTGAGAAATACCTATTTTAATACTATCCCCTCCCTTTTATCGATTTAATATCTATATTTTTATCGATTATACTATGATATGTGTGCTTATTGATCACTATAACTTGATATACCAATTCTAATGGTAAAGTCCCAGTAATAATTTGAATAATCGAATGGTAGTATATTATGTTAATTATAGGACAAAAATATATGGATTCTTCTTATTGGATTGTACTACTAAACCTAATTTTATAAAATAAAATGCAACTCTGAAAATAAATCCTAACTTCAAGCTTTACATAGTTCTAATAAAAAAAAGAACAGAGATGCTAAAAGAATTCTTTCAAAATATTAAAATATTGTATTAAACTTTTGTAGACTACTCGAATTGAATTCAAATCGAAATCTATTACCCTGGTACTCCTGTATAAAGAAAAGTTTCCCCAGATGCTAGGAAATATAGTCAAAAAACCTTTAGTTAACCTTCTAGGAAAGTCCCCAAGTACCTTTTATTAGGAGAACTAAATTATTTATTATATATCTTCACTATTCCTAGTAGTTCTTTTCAAATAGGAAATACTAAAATGTACCTTACTTAGATTGGTTAAAATCTTAATTAAAGAACTGCAATGATTATAGCATTCCATTGGATCATAAAATGAAATGGTAACCCTAAACCTCAGCCAAGCAAATGTCCTTTTGCGAAATCTCCCAAGATCTTGCATAGTAATTCTACACTATCTTCGGGAGATCAACCTGACAAAGCCGGGAGAATGCCTTAGAGTAGCTGTATCTTCGACTTCTTGGAGCCGCAGCTTTTCATTCTTGTTTATGGGTATTCTTTTTTTTTTTTTCGTTCGCCGTTCGTTATTCTTTCGTCTTCGGTCGATCGCTGGGATCGCGCTGGTTCTCTAAGACCGGTTGTTGTTGTTGTTGTTGCTGCTGCTGCTGCTGCTGCTATTACTTGTGGCTGTAAGCTGCCTTTTGGGCGCTACGTTCTTGGTCAACATTGTGTGTGTGTGTGTGTGTGTATTTGTACCTGTAGCTGTGTGCTGGAGCCTGGTCGAGGCCGAAGTTTCGACCCCAGCAGCATCGAGAAGAGCAAAAAAAAAAAAATGGGGGGAAAAAAACGAAGAAAGAGCCAAGAATTTTTTATGCAATTCCTTGAAGTCGGCCTCAGTCTCCAGTCTCCGGGTCCCCAGAATCTCTTTTGCAGAATTGGCGCGCAATTCTGGGCTGTCTTTTTTTGTGGGTTTCATTTTTTGCTTTTGTTTTTGTTTTTTTTTTTAGTGCGAGAGGCAGCAGCTGCCATTGATCCTCTTTCTATTCAAAATTCCTGGGACTTTTTTTTTTTTGGTTTTGGGTTTTTGGCCAAAAGAGCCAAAAATCGCTGGCGATGAGACCTGGAATTTATTGAATAAGTTGGCATATGACGCGGGTCCCCTCGGCTCTGTAGTTGTGTGTGTTTTGCTTTGCTGTTGCTTTTGCTTTTGCTTTTGTTGCTGGTGTGTTTTCGTTACGCTTCATTGCTGTCGATCGCTCGTCGATATCGCCGATTGTCGCATACTTTCTTACCCTATCACAGAAAATAGGGAATTACCACTTTCAGGGTGGCTTTGACAGCGGAAAAGAGTGTAGGAGTGTGGGAAATTATTTAAAAAGAGTATTTCAAAAGGTAAATGGTTGTTTCTTATCTCTAGATGACACTTACATTGCGCGTTACGCATCTTATTCCTTATGTTGTGTTTGGTAATATCCAAATTAGTACGATTTTTGCGGGATCCGAAATAATTGTATACCAAAAAGCTGATCAACAAGGGATTACTAACATATGTTCATCTTATTCTACTTTTTAAATATTTTTCCATCACTCTAAGAAGTAATTTAAGCTGTAAACATTTTACAAATATATTTAGTTAATTGCTAATTCAATTATCTAATAGTGTTTTCTTTATTTTACCCCAAACCCCTACATATAACCCATTTCCCAACCCTTATCATTCCCCATCCAAGAGTATCCCCAGCTTCGATGAGTTAACAATTTGAGTTTCCGTTTCAATTCGCTGCTCGATTCGATTCGCTTTGTTTCGTATTCTTTTTATTATGGCCAAATATTTTGTGTTCTGGCCACGATAATGTTAATGGAGAGTCACCTCCGCCCCCAACCCAACCCTGCTTGACTGCCACTTCGTGCTCTGCCCATCATCATCATCATCATTCCTTCAGTCCGGCCGTCCCCAGGTATTTTTATGACTTTTGTTACACTAACTCACTTCCTATTCGGATCGCTGGATCGCCGTTGTTGTTGTTGTCCCCGAATGTAAATACCTGGGGGAGTGCTGGTCACCTGAATGGGCGTCACTCCAAAGTTTGTGTTGATTTTTCCCCAACGCGACTGTTGGCTTGGAACAGAATCTCAACTCTGACCTTTGCCTGGCCATTGGAGATTTGTTTTTTTTTTTTGTTATGTGAATTTTGGAATGTGCTGCACATGAAGAAATTGTTAGTTTTTTTTTTGAGAGGCAGGAAAAGGTGTGACTTTGAGTTGGGTTTTAGGAGGAAAATATTTATTATAAAATATAATTAATAGGAATTTGTAGTGGGAATATCTGTTAATGAACTTGGGAATGTGGGTAAGGAAATATTTTGAATATTTTATTGAGAGTATTAAGTACTAGAAATGGAAATAATAGATATTACTATGAAATATTGTCTTGGAATGTATCAAAAGAGATACAGAAACCACTTCTGATCTTAAGATTTAAAATATTAATTCAAGTAATGTATTTATTTATTAAGAATATAATTTTCTAATCCTTTTAAACAGTATAACAAACTGTTCCTTAACAATAGCACATCTCGTTAATCTTATGTATAATTTTTGCATTTATTTCCAAGCAAACCAAACTTCGCTCCAGTGTATATCGATCTCCAAGTCGCAGTCAGAGATCCAATCCAGAGAGTCGCCGCTCCGACAGAGTCTAATCTGCCTACCCTACTTTCACTCCATTTCCAGTCGGCACCGAGACTCTTTGGCATCTCATTCGGTTCGATTCGATTCGAATCAATTTATTCGATATGTTCGCTCGGGAAAAACAGAGAAAGAGGTGGCCAGGGGGGGCGAGGTGGGTCGAGTGTAGTGGGAATCCGACTAAACTGCAATGAAATTTCAGGCTGCCAATCGATTTTGCGCCGCTGCTGTAGCTTGGGATTTGCCTTTTTTGGGCCTTGGAATGCCGCATGTTGCTGCTGTGTTGCTGTTGCAGCTACTGCTACTGCTGTTGCGGCTGCTGCTGCTGGTCCTGCTAAGCCCCCGAGCAACATCGACGACGGCAGCAACAGCAGCAGCAGCAGCAACAATGTGTTCTAAATAAATTCCAGCGAAATGAAATTCAGGGAGCAGGGAGTCGAGGCGACGCAGATGTATCTTGCAGATACAAATTCAGTACGCTGCGCGCAACGTGATTGCAATCTTTAGCATCGTCAGAATTGAGTCTATATTATATTTTCTGCTCGAAAATTCCTCGTCTTTTTTTTTCTTATAATATTTTCTGGTCGAAAATTCAAAATATTAAATTTTGTTTTCTTTATATGATATTTTCAGCCAAGAAATTTCGAGGAAATACTCGAAGTAAGGATGCTCTGGATCTTCTAAGACCTCCAGGAGACTTTAATTTGCTCGAGAAGCTGTCTGAAAGTATGCTATGATCACAAGCCAAATGGATATTATATTGCATACTTTTAGACAGCCTTGGCATTGATAATAAATCTTAAAAATGTATCTGGCTAACTTTATTTTATTTTAAATACATACAATTTCTTTATCATTTTTTTAAATTATGCAAAACATCCTTTGAAAAGTCTAATTGCAGCAACCCTTCTTGCTACCCTGTAAATACCGGCTAACAGCAAGAAGAAGAGCACCACGAGGCACGAGATTCGAGGCTGAAGATCCAAGGCCCCCAAGGCCCCCAAAAAAAAAAGGAAACAAAACACACACACACACTATTAAGTCAGCCAAACGCAGCAGAGGACGCCGACGTCAACGTCGCGCGTGCGCAAACCGAACGGATGTAGGCACTGAACAAATTAAATTATAAAATGTATATTATATATATTATACAATATAATATATATTCTTATTAATTTAATATATAAATATATTATTAATATATTTTTTAAATATTTAACATTTATTTTTGTTTCATATGCTCCAGTTTTCCTTCGTTCTCCAAAATAAATGTACAATTTCTATTTAAATATTTTATATTACTTTAATTATAATTAATTAATTGTATAATTATTCAAATATTTTTCATTAATTTGTCGGAAATATTATTAATATTTAGAAATCAATCAGCGCTACATTTTAAGTCAAATTACATATATAATATGTATAATATAAAGCTCAATCAATAGACTTCAAATCTACCTAGTTACCTAATTTTTCTCTCTCTGCAAATTGTTTGGCCGTTGTTGACTTACCTGTTTTGGCCTTTCTTGTGCTTTTCTTCCTTCGACGGAGATTTCTTCCTGGGGGAAGCGGGGTCGCAGGAGGAGGAGAGTGGGAATATATATGGCCGCTAAAAATCGAGAAAATCAACCAAGGCCCGTACAGTAGCTGTGTGCTGTGCCTTTGCCTTGCTCTTTTTTTTATGCTTTTAATGAGCTTTTATATGGGGCTGCAGGATCGACTTTGAAGGGGCTGAGGGGCAGAGGGTATATTACATACATATATGCATCTCCATGTCAGCCCAAGACGATGATGGTGCTTTTTGCTCTTGCGGTCTACCCACAACAGACCTAGACACATCCGTATGTACATACCCCTGCGGAAGAGATTCCTCGGTAGAGTAAGGTATTTGGTTCCCATGGCTTGAAAGGGGGAGCGGCAATGATTATTATGGTAACACAGTTTTTGGGCAGAAATAGAAACAACCGCAGAAGGAAACACTTGTTTAAACAGAGGCGTGTGGAGTGTAGAATTGCACTCCGCAGCACACACATGTTTCCTAAAGGCGATGACTACAGATAGCTATAGATAATTGTGACCAGATTATATACTCAGACAGACAAGACAAAGCACTTTAAACGGTAAATAAGGTAATTAACATTGGTGAACTTTTTTTTAGGAATTTTTTTGTATTAATTAATAATAGTAAATTCATTTCAAAGAAGAACAGTAAGTATATAATTCAATTCAAGGAAATTCTCGAGTTCAGTATACTGTAGAACCTCTAAGACATCCAGGATTGCCTTAGATTTCTCTCGACAGATTTGGAATAGATAAAATTGATGCTAAAAAGTATGCTACAAATTATTTTACTCATAAATAAAACGGATATGATGTGTTATACTTTTAGAGAAATTTCCTAGAGTTAAGAAATCTCGAAATGTATCAGAAAACTGAACTCTATTTTAAATAAATAAAATGTCCGTTAAATCCTTCGAAAATCTTCGATTTGATAATGATATGATATTATTATGATCCTTACAAAATTGGGAATCAAATTGAGTACATTTTTAAATCAAAGCAAATATTATTAAGCTGAATTTTAAATACTAAAGATATACATATGTCTATCTCTGTGGATTTGAAACCAATTAAAAGTATGTCCAAAAGTATGCTATATTAACCATGAATTTTAAGCCTTTACTATTTAATGGCATACTTATGGACAACTCTTCTATTGATTTAAATTGACAAATATTTTCTTTCCTTATTATTATCATGATGTTGCTTATAATAATTATTATTTGTCTATAATTATAGCAAAATATTATAGGACTTATTATTTAAAGGAAATACATATTTTAAAAGAAATCTTAATGGAATTTTCCATATACTTGTATAATTTTGTTGTTGCATAATTTGTTTACAAATATTTGCAGGCTGAACCCCGTTGAAAACGCAACTGAACTGAGCGAGAACTTCACCCATTTCAGCTCGCTCGTTCGCTCGTGCGTCAAAAATATTTCGCACCCGGGACAAAGGAGGGTAGGGTTTGGGGATCTGGAGTATCTGGAGCCCCAGTGAAATACCTTTCTCGACTCGAAGCAACTCGGCGACTCGGCGCGACTCACAGCTCAATCTGCAGCTGTCAGGTGTGGCCGGCTAATTGAGAGAGTCGCGTTACGAGATCATCTTGACACTTCGGAGGCAGCGGCAGCGGCCTGCGACGGTGACGGCAATGGACAAAGGCCACCTGCCGGCGGACGAGGCGAATCCGACGGAATCCAACCATGATTAACTAGTCACTCCACATGCTCCGGAGCGGGGCTGCAGTCGCTGCTGCTGGCATGTCTGTGATAAAAAAAAAACACACAAAATAAACGGAAAATAAAAGCCAGGCCAAGTCAAGTGCCCGGACGCAAACGCTGACGCATTTTGGCCCAAAGGCTGATAAGCCCAAGTCAACGCGAATTCAATGCCAAAAAGAAAACGAAACTCTCCTCGAGAAACGGAAACGAGCAAATACAAGATACAGATAGAGAGATACACAGGTAGATGTGTGTAGATACACAGAGATACAAAAAGATACACACATTTACACGACAACAAAAACGATGTGTGTCTGTCCCGGGATTCGCATTTAAAATTAGAAAATCAACATGGGTTTTTGGGCCAAGGTTTGATTACTCTTTTTTTGCATAATAAATTACTTTTAGGATGTAAAAATATGTTAATAAATTAAGGCAGTGATGCCCAAAGCTCTGACTTGCAAGACCGCAAATGCACAGTATGTACAGGATATAAACAATGCACTCAGTGGTGTAAAATTGTAATTGTAATCAGGAAAATTGTAATGGTAATCAGGAAAATATTAATAAATTTATAATATAAATTTATAGATCAAAGCAGTGGTGCCCAAACCCCTTGCTCAGTATGCACAGAATATAAACAACACAGCATTTTGGAAGCTGCTTAATAGTTTGTTATTATTTAAAGAGAAATCCTTAACTAATTCCTAATTAAAAATTAATTAAAAACTGGCATTGTATGCTTGCCAATCGCTAGTTTCTTATTTAATTTATGGCCATTGAATCTTGTATTAAAGCCACCAAATTATCACGGAATTTTGTCCTCACCCCTCCCCCCCACTTCGTGCTAATACCACTTTTATGGCTCCCATTTGCATTTTTAAATGTTGAGTTCATTTAAAGAGACACAACATTTTCAATAAGCACATCCACATAATTTATGGAATTTATGGTTTCTCTGAGTGTGTGAACTGTAAGTTGGTTTTGTTTTTTTTTTTTTTTTTGGCACTGGAATTCAGCTGAAAGGCTATGCGAGCGTTATTCAAATTTCGATTAGCATCTTGGCCCCCGAACCGTGGGATCTGTAATCCCCGGCTAAATAGAACTGTGCCCTCCCCATCCAGCCTTCACCGCCACCAATCCGTATCCCACACCCGGCTCCAACCCATTCTAGGCTGATAAATATTTGGCTTTTGCATGCCAGCGCGATGAGTTCAACGTCGCGTCGTCGTCGTCGGACGTTGCTCATTTAATTTTTTAAACATTTATCAACAAATATTTGGCGCTTATCATTTGTTAGAGCCAAACAGAGAGAGAGCAAGAGCGAAGGGGCGAGGAAAAGGTGTAGGCGAAGCTGGAGCCCCAACCAGTAGCTGGATGATGATCATCTGCATCTCGAAAGATTTGCTGACCCGAACACACCTGACAAATGGCCAGACAGACAGACAGACATGTATAATGACTCCGCAAACTCTTTGGCTCTCTGGATTTTTTTCTTTTTTTGCACAACATTTGCCCAAGCTTTTCTGCCGAGTTCGCTAATTAAAAATGGTTAGAGGGGTTCGAGAATATGTAGGTGGGTCTTGGGGCCCGGAGTCTAGGGTGTTTCTCAATGCCTCCACATGAATCAGTTTGCATTGACCACAGAAAACGAAAGTCACTCTTCGAGTACACAATATAGTCAAGTATTTGGCACTCGAGATCAGCAATTCCTCACTCAACTCAGTCAAATTAGATTAAAAGTTATTACTGGGGATTTTTTCGAGTATGGTTTTTGTTATTTTCCAAGAGTTCTTAGTTAAAGGAATTTATATTTTATTTACTAGGTTATATTTTGAAGATTTTAGAAGATTTTTAGATCTTACAGGTGCCTTATTTCTTTCAGATTTAAGCTTGCTTGTTTTATTTTATATATTTATCTTTATATACTTTTCTCATTACAATTATTCAAAAGATTAAAGCTTATAACTTATAGTGCACATCCATAAACTGCAGATTGGCAGTGACCTCTTCGGCCTCGGGCATTACATCCTTGGCTGCATTTAGATAGGACTTGGCCCCCAAAACATCACCACCTTGGGCTGCCAGGACAGCCAAGTTATTGAGAGCTGCACCGTTTTGAGCATCCGATGTGAGGCACAATTGGAGACATCTTCGGGCCAGGTTGAAGTCTCCCGAGGTCTAAGACAATGAGAGTGGAAAGCAAGGATGAGTAAGCAAGAAACCTAAGCCAATAACTAAGTATTTAAGATAAGAGAACCTTTAAAGCTATTTAAAACATTTGAAATTATGATTAAATTTAATATTTTTAAATTAAACGATAGACTTACCACCGCCACAAAGCTGACATTGTACCAAATATCCGCCCTCTGCTCCGGTTGTGTGGCCATGGCCAAAGCCCTTTGGAAACAAGGCAAAACCAAGTCAATCTGACCGCCATACAGGCAACACAAAGCTATGTTGCAGTAGAGCTCCGCGGAGTGTGCTCCGAGAGAGAGAATCCTGCGGTAGTACATCAGTGCCATCTCCGGATTATTGTCATAGAAATAGCCCACAGCAATGCTGGCCAGCGACTCCACATTGATGGGCTGCAGCTTGGCCACCAGCCTGTACAGCTGCAACGAGTCCTCCTGCTGCTCCATGGCCTGATGAATCCTCGCCTGCTCCAGCCGATAGGTGACATCGAAGGGTCGGGTGTCCACAGCTTCGCTAATAAGCAACAGAGCCCTCTCCGGTTGCTTCAATCTCTGATAGAGACGGGACAACAGAAGATAGGTATCCGGATGCGGAAAATTGGCCAGGGATTGCTGCAGAAAGGGCTCCGCTTTCCTGGGATAATGCAGGGCCAAGAGGCACCTGCCCATTTGCTGTTGCCACCACCAGGAGAAGGAGGCTGCTGCACTGCCTCCACCGGGCTTCTGTCGCTGCACTTCCATCACAGCCTGGCAGAGCGAGTGAGCCTTCTGGACGTCGGCTTCGTGGTAGTAAAGGAACTGGAACAGAGCCTTCACCAGCGTCTCCCTTTCCGCATAAATCGTGGGGTTAAGTCGGGATGCCTGGTACAACTTGGAGGTGGCATCGCCCACATTGAAGGCCGCTGCGGACGTGGCACGGACTCTGGAGGCGGTGCCGCAGCGTGAGGCGGGTCGTGCGCCGCCCAGCGAGGATCCTGGTCGACTTAGACTCGTCCCAGGACGAGCCACTGCCGCCGAACTTGGCCTAGAGCTGTTCAGGCGACCATCACTGGAGTGGGCCACCCCAGAGCCCCGGCTCTTGGCCAGCTGCTGCCTCTGACTGGTCAAAGGACGCGGCTGAAAGGCGGTCTTGATACTGCTGCCAGGACGGGCCGCCGTGGCTATCCGCTCGAACTCCACTTCCTCGGTGGCTGGAAAAGTAGTTAATTAATATTATTTAAATTAAAAAAAAAATAGTGTCAGGGAAAAACTGAGATACAATAACTTCCTGTTAAAAAATTCCTGTTTTAAAAATTAAAAAACCATTAAACAATTAAAGTTGCCTTGCACCCACCCTCATCCCCGGCATCGTCCACCTCCAGATCGTCCAGGTAGACGCGCTGCGTTAGGGCGCGCATCTTTAATTGCCACACGCCCTCCATCAGCCAAGTGGGCATCATGATGGATGCTCCCGAATCTGGCCCGGCTCCTGCAACTCCTCTGGGCCTGGGGCCAATGCGTTGCAAATTGCTACCGAATCTGCTGTTGCGCCCGGCGTCGTGCTCCGCCTGCTGCTGCTGCAGCTGCTTCTGTTGCGCCTCCTCCTCCTCCTCGGCCTGGCCCTCCTTGGTGGCAAACAGTTGGACATGACCATCGTGACCGGCCTGCAGGAGTGCGTTGCAGAGCTCTGCACAGCGTTCGAAGGAGCGGCGACGGAAGAGGGACACTGCCCTGAAGTAGTCCAGCTCCAGTGTCGCCAGCGTCGCCGTCGTCGTCGTCGTTGCCATCGATTCGCGTCCTTCACAATGCACTCAAAAAAATAAGTAAGTTGATTTGTAAACTGTAAAAAAATATATTTAATAATTTACTTAACAAAGCGTACAAGGTTTTCGCTCAGAATGCATTTATGGAATAAAATACTGGTTTAAAGATTTTCCCTTAAAATCTTTCATATTTTTACACTGTTTAAAACATATTAAAAAGCCTAATATATAATACAAAACCCTCTTCTTTAGTTTCAACCTTTTATCACTTAAAAATCCCAACTAAAAAACCCAAAAGATACTCCCTGTGCATTCTGTATCTGTGTCCCGGCTGTCCAAGTGTTTGAATTCCTTGGGTTTTGGTTCCTTTTTCGGGTTCTTCTGCCAGCGCTTCTTCGATCGTTGGAATTTTAAAACCGGATGCGTGTCATTCCTCTGGCCCCTCCATTCCACGCCCCATCCCCGAAAGCCAAAGACCGAAATCCAGCGGCACCAGGAATGTGGCTGCTGCTTCCTGCGACTCTGCACCTTCTTCTCCTCCTCCTCGACTCCGCCATTCTCCTTCGGGGATTCGGTGCCTGTCTCTTAGTCTCTTCTTGTCTCTCTCGTCTGCATGCCATCTAATTTTTCTATGCCCATAATTTGTACCTCCTCCAGCTTACCTCTTCTCCGCGCGGCACCTAATTTGTGGATTCCGATTCCTCCGCTGCGGTTTTCTGGCTGGTATCGACTGGCCCCTGTGGCAGGTACTCGACGCCGTCGCCGCCATCGTTTTGGGGGAAAGGGTCTTTTCCGGCTGCAAAGGTGATTGCCATGGAGACCGTGGTCGGCCAAAACATTAATTGCCTAGGCACTGCGCCTGTCTGTTCCCTGTCCCGGGCCGGGAAGTCACCCTGTTGGGACTGTTCTGGGAGAGACCACCCTGTGAATCTCTACCTGGTATTCTAAGTCTAATTTGAGATCTTACTCGTTAAAAGTTAATTGCTTTGATGTTGAGCAGCCATCTATCGCAATAAAATACCACGGAAGCGACTTTTAAATTAAAAAATTCCATAGTCTTATAGGATAATCAGAGGTACTTTTTGGGTTTAAGGGGAATATATCTATAGGTTATTAAAATAACCCTCAAAACCTACAATTCTTTTACCTTTTTAGAAATTAAAATAAAATATAAATAGTTATGAAAAGGTAGTGCTATTTTTATCGAAAATTGCCTTTAATATTATCGTTTCCTGGTCGATTATGAACTATATTTATTCAAATCTAAATAAACCTCTATTTTTATGGATATACAAATTTTTAATATTTTTTCAGGCAGAAGATATTACGTCAACTTTTTAAAAGTGACATATCTTTTGTTTTTCCTTGTATTATATTTTAAATATTTTTTTTTATAAATATTTCCTCTATTCTAGGGCCTCTGCAGCCAGTCGTAGATGAGATCCAGACCCACTTTGGTGACAGCACTGGCCTCCACAATAGTCACTTGCTGACGGATCTGCTTCTGCAGCTTGGACATCTGCAGCATGAGCAGCGCCTCGTTTCGCATCTGTCGGTAGGAATAGTCCATTTTGGCCAGAACCAACAGGATCTTGACCTTCTGCAGCCGTGGTTCGGTGAGAATTGAGTAGAACAGAACACCGGCAGCGGAAATCTGGCAGAGATTCGACGTGTCCACCACGTAGATGAGCTTCTTTACATCCTCGAAGTACTGTCGCCACAATGGCGCCATACTGCCGCCAATCTCCAGGATCTGTATGGACTTGGGCAGATTCTTTCCGCCGTGCGGAATGTTGACCTGGGCTGCTGCATCGGCGGCGGCGGGCGGAGGCGGAGGCGGCCTGGGCTTGTCGCTGTTCGGTGACTTCGTGGGGAAATGGATGCGATAGATGCCCGTGCCGATGGTGGGCATGGAGTAGCTCGTCTCGTCGATGGAATCTGGATTTTGCAGCGCCTTCAGCAGGTGAGTTTTGCCCGCCCTTTTGGGGCCCAAACAAATGCAGGAGGTCATGACGGCTTATAGGTTATTTTACTTTATTTATTGATTAAACAAATACAAGTCACCTTGGCAACCAGGAGAGTTAGTTAAGTTAAGCTTTAACTCTATTCTATTCAGGCACTCCTTTGTTATTTCTAATTCGTTTTAATTATTTGTATCGCCTTTTTGCATATTTTCCATATTGTTAACGGGTTTTTTATTTTAAATTCGATAAGAAATACAATCAATCAAAAGTGATAACACCTTGTGTTGCTATCGGAGCATATCGAATATATAGTAATCGATATTTGACACTAGAGCCTACTGCGATCAAATAAATGTATGTGTATCGATGTATCGATAGTAACATCCAAGACTTTGCTATCAATCTGCAGGCTTTTCCTAAATCAGCGCTCTGGTCACACTAACTGCTGTCTCATCAAAACAAATCAACTTTTTAAGTTTTACTTAATTTAACTCACAAAAAATGACTCCGTCTGCAGTAAAACCCACCCGTGAAATCGGCTTCGAGAAGCAGTTTGCGGCAGATGTAAACGGCGTGCCCACGGAGATAGTGTTCCAGCGCTTCGGCAATAAATGGTTCCTACTCGCAACCCAATTAGGCAAGATGCCCGGCATTTACAACGTGCAATTCGATGTGGAGAGGCAGCAGCGGATCCTACCCCGCATGCAGAATCCTCACGACGATCCGGAGTTGCACAGGTCGGTGCCCATAACGATGACCCTGCGCCTGGGACTGGACACTGACGAAATCCGCAGCGCCATTCAATTTCTGATCAACAAAACGGAACTCAACGAATGCCCAACGGAAATCGAGATAGCATTGGGCCTGAAGGAGATTGATGGAACCAATCTGCGAGCCCTGGCCAAGATTATTAACGAGGAGATCTTTCTGTTAACAAATAAAAAGAAGTAACTTTATGGCTGTTGTACGATGACTTATTGTTTTCTTGGATCTTTTCCTGTAAATGTAAATGTCTAGTAAACTATATTTGGTTTAATCCCCGCATTTAGATCTAAAGATTGTATGGATAAGGTCTTAACATACAGCTAGTTTGGAGTTAAACCATAAAGAAATATTATATGCTTAAGGACAGCTTGTTTCCCAGGATGAAAATCAAGAATTCTCTCAGCTATTCTTAATTTCCCGAATTTGTAAGGCTCCTTGTATAGAATAGTCCGGAATTTTGTCTTGTAATTAAACCACCAAGCGCTAACTTTGTTTAACAAAGCCACAACTGATCTTTAAACATTCATCATCTGCAATTTGACATTAAACAAAATATTTAACTGCTGAATTAACTAAATTTTTCTATCAAGGAACTAAATAAACCAAAACAGCGAGCAGTGCACGCCTTAGAACATGTCAACACATCTATCCGAATAGATAAATCCACATTTACAGCAACGTTCAAGTAATTAAGACCATTATCACATTTTCTTAGCAAACGTTTTCTATATTTTCTCGATTTTTGTACATTAAAACGTGTACGCAGTTCGGAAAAAACACGAAAACACGTCCACCGAGAGGATTAGATCACAAACACAACGGATGTCAGGTCGTAATGTGGATGAGGGCTAGTGGTGCCCAGTCGCTCCGAATCCCCGCTTAATCGAACAGACCGAAGCCCATGTCGTCGTCGGACTGGTCAGACTCCTCCTCCTTCTTCTTCTCCTCCTTCTTGGCCTCAGCAGCTGGAGCGGCGGCAGCAGCAGCGGGAGCAGCACCACCGGCGGGGGCAGCACCAACTCCGGAGCCGATGTTGGTGATCAGGTCCTTGACGTTGATGCCCTCCAGGGCCTTGGCGAAGAGGCCGGGCCAGTAGGGCTCCACCTCAACATTGGCGGCCTTCAGGATGGTGTTGATTTTCTCGCCCTGCGAAATGCGGGAAATCAAAAAATATCATTAGCACGTGTGGCCAGAGATCAGTTGGCATTGTGGGAACCGCAAATCATTCAGCAACTTGGCGCGATGGCCGGAGTTGGCAAGGATTTGCAAGTGCCCAAAACACACGAAAAAAAAAACACTCACAGTGACGGCGACATCATCATCGACCAGGATGAGGGAGGCGTAGACGCAGGCGAGCTCGGCTTTGGTGGACATGTCGAAGTGCTGTGGCTAATTACTGATTGTGCAAGTTGCCAAAAATTAATTTGTTTTTAACAAATGGCCTTAGCTCGGGACGAGAACAAGCACGCTGGTTAAAATCCTAAACCGGAAAGAGAGGAACGCTAGAGGTGGGGCACCGTCGATGTTTTTTCGTTTTTGTTTGGGTGCGACTATCGATGTATTTCTTTTCGAATTTTAAAAATAATTTAATTAAATATGAGGCCTTAAACTGATCTATTTTCTTTGGCTGATTATATATTGTTTCTGGTTTCTACTTTAAACATAGTTAATATTCTGTATTTATAGTTTATATGATTTAAAATTTTGATCGATGCTTATCGATGATTTCACCACTCATATATCGATAATACATTAGTGTGACCACCCTGAAAAAAGTCACTATTTGAATGATAAATCAAATGCGTTTTATTAATTTATTTTAGTTTGGCTAAATCTCTATTAAATTTAATTTATTCCCAAAATTTAGCTTCATTCATTTAAAGTAGTCGTTGAAATTTATGTCCATTTTAATTCTAGTATCAAAATTATATATTTTTGCAAGAAATTCAAAATGTTTATATATTTTTATTTAATACTAGCTTTTGGCCTTTTTATTGTTAATGCCGGCAATAAGACATATCACTGTGTGGACTGTAGAATACCGCTCAAAAACTGCCATATCTGGGAAACAGGATATGACATTCTAAAACCTCATCAACAGGTAAAAATAAATATAGCCCCAACATTTGGGGTGCTATTTAATATTGTAGAAGTCCCCAATTTCAAAATTAAAATACCAATAAAGAAAAAATTCAAGCAAGGTTACACTCTTACCTGGTACAAAATTTTAAAGTGAATATAAAATCAATGAGATTATTAATATGGAAAAATCTAAACGTCGGGGACTTATTTAATAAATCCAGTAACAAGTTAAAAAAAATAATAATTCCTGTTTGTTTTTTACCTATTTCACAGGCAAGAGCGATAGATCATAGTGCTGTTGATGGCGCTATATCCAATAGTCTGGACACCTGCATTCCTGAAGGCTTAAACATTAAAGGTTTAGAAGCGGATTCCATCGACAATAAACGATATCACGTTTCTTATTATTTATTTTCAGAACAAGATATTGGTGTAGCCTGCGTTTGGTCACCTAAAACGGGATGCCAAATGTTACTGGGAAAATCCGATCTTAATCCTTCGTGTCTGGGCTGCTTGTATGATGCCAATATGAAAAGGTTTTGTCCGTGTCAGAACATCCCAATCGAAGAAAGAGCAGCATCAGGATCAGAACGTATTTACCCGATGCGGCTTTATATGGTCCAGATACTTATAAGCTTATTCAAGTATATGAATTGATACATTCTCCGGACTTAAAGAAGCAACTACGTTTCGCTGCCACTACTAATGATTGCAACGGATCGACTTCCTTAGATTCGATTAAAACTTAATAAAGCATATACTTTTAAAGACTACAAATTTACATATACTGTGTACTTATTTCTGTTATACTTTTTGAATAATTCATTTAGTAGTAGTCTATGAAATTTATTTCCTTACACTCTCGAAATTATATATTTCCTTCTAGTATCAAAATTATATATTTTTTCTAAAAATTTCAAAATGTTTTTATATTGTTATTTGATACTCGCTTTTGGCCTTTTCATCGTGAACGCCGACATGAATGCGACATATAAGTGCGTGGACTGTAGAGCAGCGTTTCGGAACTGTCATATCTGGGAAACAGGATATGACGTTGTAGAATATCATCATCATCATCAGCCGGTAAAACATAATATAGTCCCAAAATGTGGGGTGTTATTAAAAACAAAATGAGACAATAAAGGAAATAAGTATAAAAGTAGTTCACACAAAGTTTCATTAAAAATAATTATACATATTTGTTCTTATTATTTTCCATACCAATTCTTGGAAACTTATTTGATTGTTTTACCTGTTTCACAGGAAAAAACGAGACAATCTGTAATTTCTGATGGCACGACAGCCAATGGTTTGGATACCTGCATTCCTGAAGGCTACGTCATTAATGGTTAAGAAGCGTATTTTATCCACAGTAAACTATAAATAACTGTGAGCTTGTTTTTCTCTATTAACTTTCAGAACGAGATTTCGACATAGCCTGCGTTTGGTCACCTAAGCTGGGATGCCAAATGTTACTGCGGAGGTCGCATCCTGATCCCTCATGTATGGCGTGCTTGTTTGATACCCACATTAGACGATATTGTCCGTGCCAGAACACCCCAAGCGAAGAAAGATCAGGATCAGGATCAGAACGTATTTACCCAATTGGTTATCCTTTGCTCCAGCAGCTTCTAAGCTTATTCAATCGATATCTTCTCCGGATTTAAGGAAGCAACTATGTATCTCAGCCACTACTAAGAATTGCAATGGACCTGGAATCTTTGTTAAGGATATATATATATATAATCTGTTATCTGCAGCCAAATTGGATAGACTTCTTATGAATCAATCAAAACTTATTAAAGCATCTACTATGTCCTTATTTCCGTTTTTTTTTTTATAATTTTCATAGATATTATGCTTCAAAAATAAACAAATATATTTTATTAAATATACAGAATACAATAAAATATTTACATAAACAAAACTGTCACAGATATGCTTCGAAAATAAAAATAAATATATATTATTAAATATACAGAATACAATAAATATTTACATAATCAAAACTGTTACAGCCATCGCTGGGATTACAGATTACAGTCACAGATGTGCACTATGGAAGCGGTTTATTCCCCCAGATCCCTTGCAGATCCAGGACGAAAACGCTGCCGTTGGAGGCACTGGCTCCGACTTTAGTTCCCTTGGAATTCCAGCAGACCTCGAAGATGCCGTCTGTGCCCCTGTAGCTGTGCACCAGCTGTCCCGTTTGCGTGCTCCAGATGTGCACGCACTTGTCAAAGCTGCCGGAGACCAGGTGCTTGCCATCCGGACTGAAGGCCACCGAGTAGACCGGCTCTGTGTGTCTGGTTAGCGTGTGAATGCAACTGCCCCTCTCCACGTCCCACAGTCGCACCGTGGAATCGAACGAGGCCGAGGCGAGGATCAGGTTCGTGTTGGGATTATTGGTCCCGGACCCCGTGGGCGACCACTTAATCGTGTGTATCTCCTTGGAGTGCCCCCGCAAATCATGTAAGAAGCTATCTCGGTCCATACTCCAGATCTTTATAGTATTGTCGTCGGAGCAGGAGGCCAGTAGCTGACCATGCGGACACCATTTGATCGCATTCACCTCGTTCGTGTGTCCTTTGAAGGTCTTGATGGGCTCTTTCACTCCAAGCCGGCAGACATGGATTCGCTGATCTGTGCTGCAGGAGGCGAACGTCTCATTTGTCTGCCAGTCAACGTCCAGGGCCGGAGCACTGTGGAAGGCAAACTGCTGCGTGCACTGGCCCGTGGATGCGTCCCAGATGATCGTTGTGCGGTCTACTCCCGCGGTTAGGATATAGTTGCCGCATTTGCTCCACTTCAGCGCGAAGATTTGACCCTTGTGACGGCTTAAAGTGGAGACGAGTTGACCGTCTGTCTTCCAAATTCGGACTGAGCCGTCGTAGCTTCCGGTTGCTAGCAGAGAGCCATCGCACTGTGGCAATGGAGCGGAGAATTGTATGACATCTACTGACCGCATGAGTCATAGGACACCTTCGGGTATCTCTTACTTACGTTCCAGCCCAGATGGGAAACTTCATTTCTGCCCGGGACCTCGACGCCGTCCTCCTGAATGCAGTGGCGAAGCACAAGGTGGTTGGAGTTCGCATCGGACACGTCCCATATCCTGGCAGTGCCATCTTCCGAACAACTGGACAAGAGATCTCTACTAGGATTCCAGGCGCAGTCGAACACTTCGCGCTCATGCCCTCGCATCAGGCGAGCCTCGATTATCTCCATGACCACAAAGTAATTCGGGATTAACTCTTACTTATTAAATAAATTGGTATAAATATAATAATTTTATCAGGCTAAATAATTTATTTTTGATTTGATCGATAATCGATATCGATACATCGCAACAACGTTATCGAACGGTTCTATAAAATATGGTAATGCATTCTAGCCTGCATTTCGTAGGTTGTATCGATATATTTTTAGAGAATATCGATATCTACCAATTGGTATGACCGTACTATATTCCAAAAGTAAACAATAAAAAGCGCGCTAAGATGTCGGACCAAGAAGATATAGAAATCAAGAAGGAAAACGAAACTATAGATGAACTAGACGAAAAGGATGAACATGAGGATAACAAGGACTTCAAGGAGACAGACAAAATCACCTCGCTGAAGTCCCTGGGACCCTTCATAGCCGGAAAGGAGAACAGCCAGAACACCGTTTACCTGAGCGATGTGCCGGATATCTGCAAGGATAAGCCCTGCATGCTGGGCGTCGACGAGGCTGGCCGGGGTCCTGTGCTGGGCCCCATGGTTTACGGAATCTCCTACTGCCCGCTGGGCAGCAAGAAGGCCCTCGAAGATCTGGGATGCGCCGACTCCAAGCAACTGACCGAGGAGAAGCGCGATGTGATATTCAACGACATCAACACCAAGGATTATGCCACCAGCTGCATCGGCTGGGCCGTGGAGATTATATCGCCAAATACCATCAGCACCAGCATGTACCGGCGGTCCAAGTGCTCCCTTAACGAGGTTTCCATGGACTCAGCCATGGGCTTAATCCAGCAGGCCATCGACGCCGGCGTCAATATAGCAGAGGTCTATGTAGATACCGTGGGTCCCCCGGAGAAGTACCAGGAGAAGCTGCTCAAGCGCTTTCCCAACTTCAAGATCACGGTGGCCAAAAAGGCCGATTCCACCTATCCCATTGTCTCGGCGGCGAGTATCTGCGCCAAAGTCACCCGCGATCATGCCCTCAAAGTGTGGAAGTTCCCCGAGGGCCTGGTGATCAAGGACAATGCCTTTGGCAGCGGCTACCCAGGTGATCCTGTCACAAAGCGATTCTTGGCCGAGCATATCGATCTGGTCTTTGGATTTCCTCGCCTTGTGCGCTTCAGTTGGTCCACGGCGGAGAATGCTTTGGCGGATAAGGCCTATGACATGGAGTTCGATGAGCCGGACACCGAGAAGCCCAAGTACGCCGGCACGAAGCTCACCAAGTTCTTCAAAGGCACCACCAAGTCGGGAGAGGTTATACGTGAGGAGAGCCGCTTCTTCAAGCAACGACATCTGGGAAATGTGGTGGACTTTTGAGCTATAAAGGGATTAAGTTAGGTTTCTCCTCTCTCTACAGATTTAAATATTAAATAAATAATATAATATAAATAAAATAGTATATATAATAAAAGATTTTTGTCAAATAAACAGAACGTATAAAAACAAAACCTACACATCTTCGTGGACTTTCACAAAGGTAAAGCCAAAGACACTAGAAGTACTAAACGCCGAACGCCTTACGATTTTTTTGCACATGCGTTTTTCGCTTAGGCTGTATCAATGCAGCCTAATCCGTATGTACACACACACACAGTCGTCGGCCTCCGCTGTATACGGTTGCCATAAAAACTGAGAGAGTGAGCGGCTATAGAGCGCGCTCTCCATGGCATAAATGTATGGTCGTTACTCATCTTAGTACTTCTAGTGTCTTTGGTAAAACGCATCGTTTTCAGTCTATCTTCAATGGTGGTTCTTGTCGTTCAGCTCCGAGTCTGACACTAGGTGCCCATCCCTGTTCTAGAAGCTTTAAGTATAAGCCCATCCTAAGCCCAAAGAAATAGAGACTCCAATTAATTTTTAGCTTTAATGGATTTTGCTGTTGTTTTTGTGTGTTTTCGCCAATCTCTTGTTCTTAATAATTCTTAGGCTTACGTTCGTTTACAGGCTACGTGGGATGCAGTTACACTGTTCTGAATGTATGCGTAAATCGGTCCGATCTGATCTCAATTGATATCCCTCCAACCTGCGGGTAAAAGCGGGCGGGCAGGGAGGTATATAAGGATAGGGGATTAAGGGGTTTTTAAGGTAGTTGGCATCATCTCGATCGACACAATAACAAAATGCATAAAGTTATACTAAACGATTTCTGTATAAAAAAGTGTGTGGGGGGGGGGGGCATCCTTAGAAACATACGAGCTTATAATTAAATTTAAAAAGAAAAGCGAGCAGCGCCCCGTAGATCGCAAGAGAACACCAACCAAGTTGGAGTCCTCGAAATCCCAGGGGCATTTCGTTCTGTTCTGTTTTTTTTTTTGTGTGACTCGGGACTAAGCGTACGAAAAAGACGGTTGGTAAAGAGGGGGAAGAAGAGTATAACCTTAAAGAGCTAACTAGAACTTAAAGCAGATACAAATACAGATTGCAAGGGCGGGATAGCTTAGAAAGAAGTTACATACAGCCCGGGGTTCGGTTCCAAAGCCACCACGTTCGGCAGGTCTCGAACTGATCTAAATTCTACAAGATTGAGTGCCATTTGGATTATCAAAAGAGGTGTCCATGCTACCAAAAATATTAGCTCGGAATGGAACCACCGGGCCTTTAGAAGCGTTTGCTTAATAGACGAAGCCCAGCTGCTCCGCCGGCGAT
Organism: Drosophila baimaii; assembly: GCA_018874675.1. NCBI lineage: Eukaryota > Metazoa > Arthropoda > Insecta > Diptera > Drosophilidae > Drosophila > Drosophila baimaii. The sequence continues at coordinate 70,259 of JAEIIU010046526.1, forward strand.
CAGAACTTCCGCAGATCCAGGACGAAAACGCTGCCATCGGAGGCACTGGCTCCGACCTTAGTTCCCTTGGAATTCCAGCAGACCTCGAAAATGCCGCCAGTGCCCTTGTAGCTGTGCACCAGCTGTCCCGTTTGCGTGCTCCAGATGTGCACGCACTTGTCAAAGCTGCCGGAGGCCAGGTGCTTGCCATCCGGACTGAAGGCCACCGAGTAGACTGGCTCCGTGTGCTTGGTCAGCGTGTGAATGCAGCTGCCCCGCTCCACGTCCCACAGTCTCACCGTGGAATCGAACGAGGCCGAGGCGAGGATCAGGTTCGTGTTGGGATTATTGGTCCCTGGCCCCGTGGGCGACCACTTTATCGTGTATATCTCCTTGGAGTGCGCCTGCAAGTCGTGACAGCAGCGATCTCGGTTCATGCTCCAGATCTTCAGGGTCATGTCGTCAGAGCAGGAGGCCAGCAGCTGACCCTGCGGACACCATTTGATCGCGTTCACCTCGTTCGTGTGTCCCTTGAAGGTCTTGATGGGCTCGTTCACTCCCAGCGCGCAGACGTGGATTCGCTGATCTGTGCTGCAGGAGGCGAACGCCTGATTTGTCTGCCAGTCAACGTCCAGGGCCGGAGCACTGTGGAAGGCAAACTGCTGCGTGCACTGGCCCGTGGATGCGTCCCAGATGATCGTCGTCTTGTCCACGCCCGCGGAGAGGATGTAGTTGCCGCATTTGTTCCATTTCAGCGCGAAGATCGGGCCCTTGTGCTGGCCCAAAGTGGAGGCCAGTCGTCCGTCCGTTTTCCAGATCCGAGCGTAGCCGTCGTAGCTTCCGGTCGCCAGCAGAGAGCCATCGCACTGTGGAAGGGGATCAAGAGATGAGGGTTAATAGTCGGGAGGAGTTCGGGTATTTATGGGGATAGGTTAACTAAAAAGCCATCCGGACTGCTTCCGAGAGAGACATAACCTTTGGATTAACCCCACTTACGTTCCAGTCCAGAGAAGTGACATCCTTGTTGCTGGGAACCTCGGCGCCGCCCTTCTGGATGCAGTGGCGCAGCACAAGCTGGTTGGAATTGGAATTCGCATCGGACATATCCCATATCCTGGCAGTGCTATCTCCCGAACCGCTGGCCAAGAGATCCCTGCTCGGATTCCAGGCGCAGATGAACACCTCGCTCTCGTGGCCTCGCAGCACACGAGCCTTGGACTCGGGAATCTCGATGCTCTCGTCAATTTCCATGGGCACCAGAGCTGCGGGGGCTCCAGCGCCGCCGCCGCCGGTGGACGACGAGATGGTTGCACTGGGTGCCGAGTTCTGTGCCGTCGTTGAACCCGCTTGGACGTTGTTTCCTTGGGCTCCCACTCGAATCGTTACTGCTCCGCTGGGTGCCTTGGCGCCCGCCGCCGCAGGTGCTCCGCCAGCCGCAGCAGAGTCCGGATTGGAGGTGGAGACAGCGCCGCCGGTTGGTGTCACCCCGCTCGAGGGCTTTTCCACGCTGCTAGAGGTGCTGCTATTGCCGTTCGTCGATGTGGAAGAGGCCGCGTCATCGGTGCTGGTGGCATTGACGTTGCCCGCACTGCCACCGGACGAACTGCCCGGCTCATTGGAGTTCTGGGCTTTCTTTTGAGCAGCCGCTGTGGCCGCCGCATCCGCACCGGAAGCTGGTGTACTTGTGTTGTTCGCTCCTGCGGGCGTGGCTTGATTGCCTCCGGCTCCGTTGTTGCCGGTGTATGAGGCGGCACCCGTGCTGTTCGCCGTGTTCCCACTGGAGTCCACCTCGCTGGCGGTCTGATCCGTGGGCGTGCTGGTGCCCGTGGTGCTGCCCGCACCGGTCTTGTTTCCAGCTCCGGCTCCCGCCGCCCCTGTTCCAGGCTCAATTTTGATCTCGGGCTTAGCGTTGCTGTTGTTGTTGTTGGCGCCGGCCGGGGCCGAGGAGTCCACTGCCCCCGGCTTGCCCGGCTCCGTTTTGACGGTGGGCTTCGGCGGTTTCACCTCTGGCATGACGGCATCTATCAGCGAGAGTCCCTCGATGGGTCGCGCCACCTCGCCGTCCTCGCCCACGCTCCACTCCACCTCCGTGTAGAGCAGGCCCTTCTGCAGGATGGTCAGCAGGGCGGCGGGCGGCACAAGCGCTCCATTGATATTGCTCTGCGAGATGTGCGACTCGATGCCGAACACATAGGCCGAGTGCAGGAAGCCTGGAAAAGCGGAAAAGCGAACCATTATTATTAGGGCTCTGGCCGGCGGACGATAGTTGGTAGGTTGTGTGTGTCGTCTGTACGCACCCGACTCCTGGAGGTATCGGTAAACCAGGAAGTTCACCTCGTCGCTGGAAAAACTCATGGCTGCCGGCGGTTGGCTGCTCCTCACTCCTCACTCCACTCACTCTCCAATGCCCAGTCTTTCAATGCCAATTATGTTTTTGCGGTACGATAATTAAACTCTGCTGCTGCGTAACACATGCGTCTGCATCAGGCACGCTCTCTCTCGCTGGCACTGTCCCGCTCTCCCTCGCTGGAAACTGGAGCTGCTCCTGGTCGCGGATCGTCGGTGGGGTATATCCTGCGTTGCTAAATTTGCCAGTTCGCTGCTTGCCGCAAGAGCATTTTACATATTTTTTTTCCACAAATAAAAACGCGTTTCTGAAACGCGCAAAAAAATGGCGGAGTAACCGCAAGGTGTCGCGTGTGCGAGGTGGTGCGCAGCGGCATTTTGTGAGCTAGACCAATGACGTCACAATTGCATTATTACTTAGTTAAGTTTTAGAAATGAATTTAAACATAAAACTAATATTGTAAAATACATTTTTTTAAATTCGACATTTTGTAAATATCATAAGCTTTAAAAGTTTTTGTTTTGTAGAAACATAACATGTATTATGTATTGGCAGAAAATGATTTTTTTACCTATTAATTACATATTTAATGTGTTAAAAAGACCTGTATTTAATAAACTTTCATTTATCAACAATATTTTGTACATCCTACTACAATTAGGAAAAATGCAATAAATTAATAAATAACAAGTACATCTCGTGACGTCACTCTGCCCTGCATCCCACCTTAAAATCTCACCCAGCCCTGATGCAGCCAGCCAAAAAAACCCTGGTTCTCGCGGTATTACCGCCCCGCCACCTCTTCGGTCACACTTATCGCTACACTCGCGTCCGCTAGATGGCTCCACACACAGGCAGCGAGAGAGAAGAAAAATCAATAGAAATTTTCATTTTAGTGAATTGCTCTGCGTTCGGCAATAGTTAACAACAAATCAGCGGCGAACAGCGAGGCCAAGCGCCAGCCAGGTGGAGTTACATAAAGTTCAGTCCCGCGACACACACATTCCGCCAGCCAACACCCCGGAGCGAAGCCCCAAGCCAAGCGCTCGCTCCGCAAAACTCCGATCTCCTCCTCTCTGCCTCAGGAATTCCGGAACGCCAACGATTTTCCCCTGCTGCTGGTGCTCCGAGTGGAAAAAAAAGCAGAGTAAGCTCCCCCGAAAACCACAATACGCCCATTAATGTTTGTTTCGGTGGCTGCTCCGTTTGGGGTTTCGGCGAAACGCCTTCGTCATCCAGCGGAGAAAAAAGTGACGTGACATGAAAGCAAGAACGGGCGCACAAAGAGCGAAATAAAAAACACAGAAAACTGAAAACAGAAAACAGAACATAAAACGTAACAGAAACCGAAATTGAAATCGAAACAGAAGCCGGTGGTCAAAATAATAATATAATATATAGGGGAACAAAAGTGCACAACGGCCAGCGTGAAGGCGATAAAAAGTGGCGAGCGAGCGAGGTCGGGGAATGAATCTCTCTTTATCAGCGTGCAAAGGCGAGCGCGCTGCCAAGTTGCAAATAAATCGGTTGCCAAAAGTGCGGGGGAGTACCCTTTCCCCAAACCCCCCTCCCCCAGTGTTTTTCCCACGTTCAAAAATGTCAAAGTTCGCTAGATGCACTGAGCCAAAAAGACCGCGTTTGCATTTAATGGTTAAAGCAGAGTTGTAGCTCTTTTTTTTTACGAGTATTTGTGTACAGAAATATAGATAAGGTTTACTCGGAATGTTTAAACAAATGTATTTATGAGCAGTACTATTTCCATAAACATTCCAAACGATCTATGAATCATGGCTTAAATTTGGTTGATCTTTCTATTACAGTTACAGTCTTGAATAATCACAGAATTGTATAAATATTTGGAATCCACTCAGTTTCTTCAACTTATATTACACTATTTATTTATTATTATGTTTAATACCCAAGTAACTCACCCATTTTATTAATGAAAACAACCTGCAATCGATCATTAAACCCTTTTAATAACTAAATCCCACAATTAATCAAAGTTTTCTCTCCTCTCTCCCTCTGTGTCTTATTTCAGATCCCCAAAAACGAGCCACCAAGAGAGCCAGAGAGCGAGAGTGATCCGGAAGGCACACACAACACACACACAGAGAGAGTAACAGAGAAGAGCAGGGCAGTATCCACCGGATCCAACGTCGAGTTCGAGCGATAAGAACGCCTCGAGACTCGGCCGCCTCCCATCGACGATTTTCTTGCACCCACAGTTTGCATAAAACCAGCGAAAATTAACAAGCTAACTACCATGGCGCCGGTGCGGGGGGATGGCATGAGAGGCCTGGCCGTCTTTATATCGGATATAAGGAACTGTAAGTGCAGATCTCTATTTTGGGGGGACTCTTGGGTAACCCACCGCCACCAGCATTAAATCCAATTGAGCGTCTCCGCTCACAAGAGATTTTCCATAGGGGCGGAATCAGCGCCATTTCTTGATCAATTACCAGGAGGCAGAGCCACTCACAATAAAAGCGGGGCGGCACAAAGCACAAGTACAGTGAGGGCTTGAGTTGATCGACATGAAATTCTTAGATAAAAATAAGAAGGAAACATAAGGTTTATCATAAAAGGTGTTACCTTGTAAGCAAAGTGTTTTTAAAAGGCTTTTTTTGGCTCCTATATTTTGATATTTTCTTTAAATTAAATTAAATTGCATTTCCCTAAACCCAAAAAGGCAATAATCACTTCAATAAAGTCCCAAATGAAGTTCACCTTTTCCTTAAATTAAGATCTTTTGGATTTCCCTAAACCAAAAAGGCAAGAATCACTTCAATAAAGTCCCAAATGAAGTTCACCTTTTCCTTAAATTAAGATATTTTGGATTTCCCTAAACCAAAAAGGCAAGAATCACTTCAATAAAGTCCCAATTTCATTTCCCTCTCAACCCTTTAAGTCATTACTTTTCTTTACAAATTCAAAGCCAAGTTAAGACCCCTATTTCCCCTCTATTAAGCGAGTACTGTAGATACTCTTGTGTATAAGTGAGCAGCACAATTGTTTACCCGACGCCTCACTGTGTTGTCGCATTATCGTATCGCCAGTGTTTGCCGTTTGCTGGTCACTAGTTACTGGTTTCGGGAACAGCATATCTGAGAGAGCGTCGTCGTCCGTCGCCGCGGATCGGTGACTGGTACTAATTGGCGCCTATGTGACCGCCAAGCACAGAAAGAGAGAGAGCGAGAGTGTAAACCGCCATGCAGGCAGACTTGGTAGAGTGCAAAGAAGTCAGCGGTGGCTCTCCCACTATCATCGATCAATCATCATGCGGCGGAAAAGAAAGCGAGGCTTCCGCCGATGAAACTCTGCTGTTTTACTGTAAAATTCTCCTTCTATGACCTTGACCCATTTCCCCACAACAACACATTACTAATCTTCGATTCCAACACGCTTTTCCACAGGTAAAAGCAAAGAGGCGGAGGTCAAGCGCATAAACAAGGAGTTGGCCAACATAAGGAGCAAATTTAAAGGAGATAAAACCCTCGATGGCTACCAGAAGAAGAAGTATGTGTGCAAGCTGCTCTTCATCTTTCTCCTCGGCCACGACATCGACTTCGGCCACATGGAGGCGGTCAACCTACTGTCCTCCAACAAATACTCAGAGAAGCAGATCGTGAGTACACTAGAAAAATAATTGCCACAATAACCATTTAGCAAGTCAGTGAGGCAGGGAAAGCAATTGAACTGGAAAAAGGGAACGTTAACAAACAATTGTAAAACTATTTATATTATAAGCGAAATAAATGGAGAAAACTAAAAGAAATATGGGATACAGTCGAGATATAATACTAAGAAAATGGCTTGACAAGGTTTAAATCGTTTTATGAGGAGAATATATTAGAGAAGTTCTGAAAAACCTGTTAGGAAATCTGTGTTCATTACCTAGCCTGGCCTGTCTATAGCTTGTAGATTATAAAGTCTTCATGAGAATTATTCGGACGTACCCATGTTTCTTTATTTACCAAGATGCCGCACGGCATTCGACTTCCTTTACACACTCATTTTTCGTGCTATATCCAGCGCTGGGTCCAGGCTTTCTTGACAGAATCCAGAGAGAGCGCGCTCGAGAGCTGGTCGCTCTCTTGTAGGTATACAGCGCCAGTCCCCAATCGTATGTGTGCATACGTATTTTCACACATTCTACATATCTACACACACAAGCAAGCGCATCCTATTTCTAGATTTTTACGCTCTCAACTTTGAGAGAGCAGAGAGCACGCAATTTTCGTCAGGAACAGAAAATGTTCTTCCATATGCTCGTTACTCATCTTTGTAATTCTAGCCTCTTTGGACGTACTAACCATATTCCATTCGATTTCCAGGGCTACCTGTTCATCTCGGTGCTGGTCAACACGAATAGCGACCTCATCAGGCTGATCATTCAATCGATCAAGAATGACTTGCAATCCCGCAATCCCGTGCACGTGAACTTGGCCCTACAATGCATCGCCAATATAGGCAGCCGGGACATGGCCGAATCCTTTTCCAACGAGATACCCAAGCTACTCGTCTCGGGCGACACCATGGACGTGGTGAAGCAGTCGGCGGCACTGTGTCTGCTGCGTTTGTTCCGCTCCTCGCCGGACATCATACCCGGCGGCGAGTGGACCTCACGCATCATCCATTTGCTCAATGATCAGCATATGGGAGTGGTGACAGCGGCCACCTCGCTGATCGACGCCTTGGTGAAGCGCAATCCGGACGAGTACAAGGGTTGTGTGAATTTGGCAGTTTCTCGTTTATCCAGGATCGTGACGGCCAGTTACACGGATTTGCAGGTGGGTTTTTGGAGATATATATACCTCATATATATGTATAATTAATTTATTATATCTTCAGGACTACACTTACTACTTTGTGCCGGCTCCCTGGCTTTCGGTGAAGCTCCTCCGGCTGCTGCAGAACTACAATCCGGTGACCGAGGAGGCGGGCGTTCGGGCTCGCCTGAATGAAACCCTGGAGACCATTCTGAACAAGGCCCAGGAGCCGCCGAAGAGCAAGAAGGTGCAGCACTCGAACGCCAAGAATGCGGTGCTCTTCGAGGCCATCAATCTGATCATTCACAGCGACAGCGAGCCGAATCTCTTGGTGCGCGCCTGCAACCAGTTGGGTCAGTTCCTCAGCAACAGGGAGACCAACTTGCGTTACCTGGCTCTGGAGTCCATGTGCCACCTGGCCACGTCGGAGTTCTCGCACGAGGAGGTTAAGAAGCATCAGGAGGTGGTAATTCTGTCGATGAAGATGGAGAAGGATGTGTCGGTGCGTCAGATGGCCGTGGATCTGTTGTATGCCATGTGCGATCGCGGGAATGCCGAGGAGATTGTCCAGGAGATGCTCAACTATCTGGAGACGGCCGACTACTCTATACGCGAGGAAATGGTGCTCAAGGTGGCCATTCTCGCCGAGAAGTACGCCACGGATTATACTTGGTAAGCTGAGAGAGGCTTTATCTTTCCCTCGGAGAATAGTTAATGATTATTTCCCCCCTTCTTTCCCAGGTACGTGGATGTTATCCTCAATCTGATTCGCATTGCCGGCGACTATGTCTCGGAGGAGGTGTGGTATCGCGTGATCCAGATCGTGATCAACCGCGAGGAGGTGCAGGGCTACGCTGCCAAGACCGTTTTCGAGGCCCTGCAGGCGCCCGCCTGCCACGAGAACATGGTCAAGGTCGGCGGCTACATCCTGGGAGAGTTCGGTAATCTCATTGCCGGCGACTCGCGCTCCGCCCCGCTGGTGCAGTTCAAGCTGCTGCACTCCAAGTACCATCTGTGCTCGCCCATGACCCGAGCCCTGCTTCTCTCGACGTACATCAAGTTCATCAATCTGTTTCCGGAGATTCGCACCAACATCCAGGATGTGTTCCGTCAGCACAGCAATCTTCGGTCCGCCGACGCCGAGTTGCAGCAGCGAGCCAGCGAATATCTGCAGTTGAGCATTGTGGCCTCCACCGATGTGCTGGCCACCGTGCTGGAGGAGATGCCATCGTTCCCGGAGCGCGAGAGCTCCATTCTGGCGGTGCTGAAAAAGAAGAAACCCGGCCGAGTGCCAGAGAACGAGATCCGTGAGTCGAAGAGCCCGGCTCCGCCCTCGGTGACGCAGAACAACGTGCACGTAAATAACTCGCACATCAAGCTGAACAACAGCAATGCGAACACGGATCTCCTGGGGCTGAGTACTCCGCCCTCGAATAATATTGGCGGCAGTGGCGGCAACAACAGCAACAGCACCCTCATCGATGTCCTGGGCGACATCTACGGCGGCGGCGGCGGCGGCAACAGCAACAACAACTCGAGCGCCGTGTACAACACCAAGAAGTTTCTGTTCAAGAACAATGGCGTTCTCTTCGAGAACGAGATGCTGCAGATAGGGGTGAAGAGCGAGTTCCGCCAGAATCTGGGACGATTGGGCCTGTTCTATGGCAACAAGACGCAGGTTCCCTTAACGGTGAGTGGAGATCTGGAGTCCTAATGTCTATAATCTCCTATCCTTATCCCCATTTCCCTTGCAGAACTTCAATCCCGTGCTGCAATGGTCCGCCGAGGATGCGCTCAAGTTGAATGTGCAAATGAAGGCTGTGGAGCCGACCCTGGAGGCCGGTGCCCAGATCCAACAGCTACTCACGGCGGAATGCATCGAGGACTATGCCGATGCGCCGACCATTGAGATCAGTTTCCGCTACAATGGCACCCAGCAGAAGTTCAGCATCAAGCTGCCGCTGAGCGTGAACAAGTTCTTTGAGCCAACCGAGATGAATGCCGAATCCTTCTTTGCCCGGTGGAAGAATCTAAGCGGGTAAATAGGAAAGGATCTCCTGAAGGGAATCCGATTTAACCAGAGATTTCTCTTTTTTCCCCAAGGGAGCAACAAAGGTCACAGAAAGTGTTCAAGGCCTCGCAGCCACTGGATTTGCCCGGGGCCCGCAACAAGCTGATGGGCTTTGGCATGCAGCTGCTGGATCAGGTGGATCCCAACCCGGACAACATGGTCTGTGCGGGCATTATTCACACGCAATCCCAGCAGGTGGGCTGCCTGCTGCGATTGGAGCCAAATAAGCAAGCTCAGGTGAGTGAGGTTTGCCTTGCCTTTGCAAGACTAGCAACTAAGCTTCCTTTTTTTATAGATGTTCCGGCTGACCATTCGCGCCAGCAAGGAGACAGTGACCCGGGAGATATGCGACCTGCTGTCGGATCAGTTCTAAGCCACAATCAGGAGAGAACAGGAGAGAGGGAGGGAGGTCGAGATGGAGCTACGAAGCCATGGAGCCCACGGCAACCACTTTACAATGCACAATCCCACAATCACCTAGAGAAAATATCAAAGCAGAGCAACCCACTCCTAATCTCTCTTCATACGTACCTTTCATCGTCTCTGCAGCAGCGAGTTGTGCGGAGTGAGCTTTATCCCTGTCCAGTTTCCTGTTTACCCTTTGATTTGAGAATATTTTCTTTATTTTTTATGTAAACCCCACTCGTACTTGTCCCATTTTTCCCCACTTTCCCACTTTTCACCCGAATCCGTATCAGAGAATTCTTTGTAAATGTTAAGCTCAAAAAGTTCATATTAGTAGAGAAGCGAGAGAACATAATTAGATTATGTTTAAGTGTATGACAAATTATATATTGTTGCATCATTTCGAGGCAGAGTAGCAATTGGATATTATATACCTATTACACAACAGATATACATTCATACAAACCACATACATATACCTAGTATATACGTCGTTGTAATAAAAACAAAAAAACAAAAAGATAATTGCTTGCAAGAAAGTTATTGAGATGCATGCGAAAATGACAAATATGCAAATATGCAAATCGTTATCTAAATATTTATACATATATATTGATTATTGCAATTGCATCAAAACGAAATTCATGTTTAGTGTTTTTTGATTGTGAAGAGATCTGAAGAGAGCGAGGAGAGGAGGAAGGAAGTGCCAGTTGCCGCAGAAATCTCATTAAATAATAGACAAATAATTAGAGAGGAAGGATCACACACACACTCTTTGATTAAACCATTGTTGAGCAAATTGAGAAATTTAAAAAACTAACATTCAAGATCATATATTATATAGCAGAATTTTTCGATTGATGATCCCTCCTCCTCTGTGTACTATTTCGTTTCGTATGTGTACCATAGATAAGGTGAAGAGAAAGATAACTACATGATGATGATGATGTTGGGCAGCGATCGATCTATGTAGCAGCAAGTATTAACTTATCCGATGCAGCAGCAGCAGCAGCAAGCCATACACCTGCTGGGCACTCACTCTCCCTTCAGTCGAGAGGCGGGCGGACGGCGGCGGCCGACGAAGAACAAAGAATTGTAAACTAAAATATACATTATATAGATACTGATACTGAATACCGATTATACCGATGGAAATTGTCATCTTATACTTATTAAACACTAAAAACTCTCAAACCCCCCCTTTTCGTATCAACCGAAATCAATGTGCATGCCAGTTGGAAGTTGGAGGCGCCCTTCTTCCTTCCAAGTGCAATAGTTAAATGTTACAAAATTCCACGAAGAAAATTCCATTAAAAAAACACACTACACAACATGTGCGTGCGACTACGACAGCAACAAAAACATAAACCACAACTACATATAGCAAATGCAGGAATTTAACTGTAAAACGTAAACAAATATGTATTTAAATAAATAAATAAATATAAATTGAAACCAATTAAGAGTCGCTTTATTACTAAGAGGAAATATTACAAAAAATACGATTGACACCGTCTATAAATTAATTAAAACCTTGGGGCAACCAGAATATGCGAAAAAAAGCAAAGTAACATTAAAAGTCTGTGTATGTTTTGCTTTTCTAACCTCAAAGCACGATCTTTTGGTTTCCGGCGATGTGTACGCTTAATTTTTGAACCTCTTTCCACCCCGAAAAGATCTCGGAATTTTAAATAGCTTTTTGAGATAAATAAATATAAATTTAAATCAATTAAGATTCGTTTTTTTTTTTTTAATAATTACTAAAGACACGATTAAAAACTTCTATAAGTTTGTTAAAAGCGTGGATGAAAGTCTGGATAGAATATGAAAAAAGCCTAACTAATATGAAGAGCATGTGTATGTTTTGCTTTTCTAACCTGACAGCACGCTTCCTCCTTTCCCGACGATGTGTACGTTTTATTTTTGAACCCCAGAGCGTGCGGAATAAGTCCCGAAAAGACTCCAAAGCAAGCACGTTTTTCTTTTGCTTGTCGACGATGTGTACGTTTTGTTTTTTAACCCCTAAAACCCTGAAAAGATCTGAGAATTTTAATATGTTTTTTGATCAACTTTATTTAAAAATTGTAAAATGGATAAAAATAAAGACTAACAATAATCTAAGAGGTATCCCGCCTAAATCTCGGTCAGCTTAAACCTGGCATTGATGTTCACCGAACTCAGTTCGGTGACCAGGAACTTGAAGGAGAACGGAATCTCGATCATGGACACGTTGCTGTTGTCCCCGCACAAGCGACACGTTTCCGGCTGGGAGGAGAGTCCTCCGGTCTCGTTACGCTTGACAATCTGCTGGAGCGGGGCCAGAATGGACCCACATTTGTGGCACACCAACGTGTGCGTTTTGTCCGAGTTGTGGAACAGACGATCCTGCAGCAGGAAAGCGGCTCCGTGGGAGATCAGGGCATCGCGTTCCATCTCTCCAAAACGCACGCCGCCACCGCGTTTGCGTCCCTTGATCGGTTGATGGGTACGCGCCTCCACCGCTCCCGTGGATCGCACCTGCCACTTGTCGAAGACCATGTGACGCAGGCGCTGGTAATGGACCACGCCGAAGAAGATGTCCGCCGTCATTTCACGACCATCTACCCCGGAGTATAGCCTCTCCGTACCGTAGTAATTATAGCCGCCCGCCTCCAGCATCTTGCCAAAGTAATCAATGGCCGTGTTCTCCTCGGAGAACCTGAAGGGCGTGGCGTCGTACACATCACCGTGCATCGCGGCACACTTCCCTGCCATCGTTTCGATCATCATGGCTATGGTCATACGGGAGGGGAAGCCGTGGGGATTGAACACAATGTCCGGGATCAGGCCGGACTCCGTAAAGGGCAGATCCTCGGCCGGATACTTCTGTGAGCAAATACCCTTTTGGCCAGCTCGCGACGCAAACTTATCACCAATGGTCGCCGGTCGCGGCACTCTCAGCGTAATGGCCACCGTCTTCTTGGGCGTCAGATCAAAGGTTCCCAGCTGCCGGATGCTCTCCAAAATGCAATCCTCCTTCTCGTCCATTTTAACCACCTTATAGGTGGCCACCTCGCCGTCGAAGTAGCAGTACAGGGGATTGCCATAGCTCAGCTTAGAGCCGGGATGCGGCAGGCCATCGGTGTCCAGGTATTTAACCAGCTCCGGCATGTGCGGATGGCGGGCGAAGTAGCTGCTCTTCTTGTCCAGCGTAACAAACTTCGTTTTGTAGATGCTGCCATAGGCAAAGCCCCGCTCATAGGCCGCCTTGTTGATAATCATGGCGTCCTCCATGTCATAGCCCGTGTAGGAGATGACAGCGACTATGGCATTCGTGCCCATGGCAAAGTCATCCAGCTGGATGTTGTCATAGTGAACCGGGCGGAAGAGCGGCGTGGCTGGCGTCTGGAGGCGGTACAACTTATTGGCCGCCTGCTTGGGCCAATTCAGGCACGGCGTGCCCATCGTTTGCTTTCCCATCTGACACTGGTACATGTTACGCGGCGACTGATTGTAGTCCGGCATGGGGATCAGGTTGGCCAGGTTGCTCATGAAGTGCGTCTTGGCCAGCTCCAAGTGGGTGGTGAACTCGGGATACATCTCCTTGGGATCAATGGCTATCTCCATGTACAACTGCTCCAGGGTGCCAATGTACTCCACCATCTTCCACTTGAGGTTCCAGACGGGACGCATCATTCTGGCCGGTCCAGTGGCCAGGAAAAGGCCCGGAAACTGTCCGTTCTTCTTGAAGGGAATAAAGCCAATCTCCATCATCTGGGGGAAGGTTCCGAATATTTTGCCATGGCGCAAATCTTCGACTATCTTGGTGGCATCCGACTGGTAAATGTGGCCGAGGTGCTTGCCATCCAGGAAGACCACATAGAGCTTGGCCCCGGGCTCGGCCCGGTTGGACAGCGGCAGCATGCCCATCTCGATCAGCTTGGAGGGAATGACAGCCACCAATGTGGGATCTGGTCGCTTGGAGATCTCGCAGGTCAGGGTCAAGTGATTCAGCAGACCGCAGGGCGTTCCGTCCGGAGTGTGGACTGGGCAGATGAAGCCCCAGGCATCCGGCAGCAGCTGACGCGCCTCCGTGGTTCTCATGGTCGTGAAGTAGGAACCACGATGGATGGCCCGGAAATGGGACATGTAACGCATTCGGTTAATGTTCTCTGCCATGATGACCAAACCGCTGTTCTGCATCAGGCCCAGGCCCGTGCGACTGGCAATATTTCCCGTGGCCAGGAAGGATTCCATGGAGCGACCCACTCCTCCCGCCTGACGCATGCACTGCGTCATTATGGCGCTGGTCAGCAGGCTGTCTGGGGTGTTTAGCTTCTTCTGGAGGCAGCGGCGCACCTGCAGGACCCAGGACTCGACGCGCTCACCCAGATACTTTTGGTACAGATGTCCCGGCAGTAGCACCTCCTGCATCATGGCCGAGTCAACGTTCTCCACGCGATGCTTGCCCTGGGCGCATTGGAACAGCTTCTGGACCATGAACACAATCAGCTGGAACTTCTCCTCGTACGTGTCCAGGTGAATCATGACTCGTTCCTTGAGGATAAAGTCGGTTACATCCTCGTCTGGCTGCCATTCCGGAACCTCGGGGAAGCGCGAGCGGAAGAGGTTGCCAATGAAGCTCCGGCACTGCGCGTGGGTGTAGACACTTTCGTTCTGGGCCTCCCTTAGCATGCTCTGCACGCAGGACAGATAGTACTGATCCGATTCATAGCCCAGGATGAGTCTGTTGTAGATCTCCTCATCCGTGAAATCCATCAGGCACTTGAGGATCAGGCAAACGGGCACATACGACAACCGTTTCACGTGGGAGAACATGAACTTGGCGGTGCCATTGTTCAGGTAGTGGAGCACGTTGCTCAGGGAGGACTCATCCTCGCGCACAGTCTGCACCAGCACGCCCAGGTCACTGAAGTTTTGGCCACGATCCTTCCACGAGGAACGCTTCACGCAGATGGGATGATTCCTTCTGGTCATAATCAGCATTCGCACAATTTTCTCATTTCCACGGATCACGAATATGCCGCCCCACTCGCTGTCGTGCTCGCCATGCTTCACCATGTCCGTCGGGGTGGCTTCGCCAAGGTTACAGGCCTTTGATCGCAGCATAATGGGCAGTTCCCCCAGATCCATATTGATGGGCAACTTATCCAGGCCATTGATGCTCCAGGCCAGCCTCACCGAGCACATGCCGGAGTAGGAGACATGCAGCTGCCTCGAGTCTGTGGGATATATCTCACGGGTGCGCACATCAATCACATCCTGCGGCACCTGTGGCTTCGCTATCCAAATGGCTTCAACCTTTAGGGAGATCTTCTCGCCGGAGGGACTCTGCCAGTGGATGGGTGTCATGTGCTTGGCCACGGAATCCAAGCCTACGGTCAGCATTTCGTTGAAAGAGTCCACATGGGGTGCTCCCAAGTTGGCCAGGTGCTGGTCAAACAAAAAAATGTATCAGTATGAGAAGAGGTGAGCGCCTAATTGATGTTACCCGGTTGAGTTTTTTGGGTATCTGCTTAAACTCCGGCCGAGAATTGGTCAGCACGGGATTGATCTTCATTGTTTTCATCTCCTCCAGCATTTTGCAGGCTTGTTTCTTTTAGGAAACCACTTAAAAATAATAGAAAACCGAAATGCTTGCCGTTGCACGTGTTGTTTTGAGTCGGAGCTGAATGGAACTGAATCAATTTCAAATGTGAACCAGTTAGTGGTGATGTGATTCCTAAAGAACTAGTGAAGATTCACTAAAGCAACATTTTAGACATAGTTATTTAATAAATAGTTGCTGGAAAGCTTTAAATTTCACTAAAATTGTTCAGTAATCATTTTAATTTAATTTTATATAGTTTAATTTATTGGTTTTTAAGAAGAAACATTTGTGAACATGAACTTGAACTGGTTCCAAAACAACTGTTGCTCAGCACTACTTCGCAAGTTGGGCTGCCAACTCGTTTGCTGAACAGCTGTTGATGCGGGCGCGCGTGAAAAGTTTTCTTATCAGTGAAATTTCGAAAAATATCCAATTGGTGTGTTATTAAAGTGAAATCAAAACAAATGACAGCTTTAAACAGACGCCAGACATCTCTAAATCCACTTGTACATGATTTGCACAAATATCCGGTAAGTGGCGCTTGTTATTTTGTATGTAAGACACCGGCTAGTGCGGAAATGAGACTTTGGGGCAGGATGTGAGGAGGATGTGTCAACGTGTTGTTGCTAATGAAGTTGCTGTTGCATTGTTGTCATCTACATAAGTCAAAACTCACCCTGCAACTCCTATTTGTCTGCCAGGATTCTTAGCCGCAAAATATGCGCAAGTTTGTTGCATTATTTATGCTCGATTCCTGCTGACTGGCATAGGAATGTTGGTAAATCTTATATCCCCGAGACTGCAGCAGGATGAGAAAAGTGTGATTTTCCAGGAAGCTTTCTCTTTGAGTTTAAGGTTTATCCACGGCTTGATTTTGTTGCCGTGCAGCGGGCCATCTCATCTTCGTACATTGTCCTTGGTCTTCCTTTCTTAACTTTGACTTTGTGCCCAAGTTATTCTAATTAAACGCAGGCTCTGTGAGCCTGGCTAAGATGGCATCGCCTCATATGGTTAGGTGGCTGTCAGGATAATGAAGCTGCAGCTGAAACTTCCTTTTTGGATATTAATACAACAGAAGATTAAGTCTGGGCCAAAAGGGAAAGGGGAAAAGTTACCAAAATACAGTAGAAAATGGTATAACTGCTACCTAAAAGTGGATTGTTTTGCTATTTTACGTTAAGGAAAATGATTTTAAAATCTATAATTATTTTGTAATTAATGCTCTTTAAGGAAACCTATTTAATAAGATAATTTTCATATTCGGGAAAGTTTAACTATGAGAAGTTTGACTGCCAGGACAAGTATGAGACTTTGGGGTGGGCGGACTCAATCTGAGCCCAGTCGCTTCGGTTTATTATTCCATTATAATGAACACAATGCACATTTTCCTGCAACTTTTTCCGGGCGCACCCTGACTGTCCTTGGCTGCCTCGTATCCTTCTTCTTGCAACTTGCAACTTTCGTTGCACATTTGCCTGTGTGCAATCTCTGTGAAAGTTGAGGGCGGCGGCTGGCGGGCACAACTTTTGCCAGGCGCTTCAAGTTTTTAGCCGGAATTTTTTTTTTTTGCCCCTCTTTTTTGACGCAACAACAAACAACAGAGACTGGGGGAGGGGGAGAGTTGGAGGAGACACCCAGGCAAATTGCATTGTTGATTTTCATTTTCAAGCCTGGCGACACTTTGCCAAATGTGTGCTTCCCCTATCATCCCCCTAACATCCATCCCAACTCTTTCTCTCCTTTGGTTTGGAGTCATTGCTGCGTGTTTCCCCCGCGTTTTTTGGGGGAAAAGAAAGAAAAGCTGGCATAGCCTGGGCAAAAATCAGCTAGCAAATGCATTTTCATTTGAAACTTTTCCGCGGAAGTTTTTCTTACGCACCCTTTGGCCACCACTGTCACAAATTGGTTAATAAAGGGTCCAGCGAGATGTATATTCTCTTTTGTGGACAGTGATAATAGTTAAGGGGATGTAGGTCAAATGGTCATCTTCAAAAATTTAAAAGAATTATAAATGGTAACTAGAACGAAAGCTAACTTCGCGAAGCAGAAGCCAAATCTACTACTGGAGTTATCTATAGATATAGTCATCTGATTTTTATAAAATTATGAACATTATTTTCAAATCCTAAGATATAACTACATATATCCCAGATTATGTGCTTATGAGTTAAAAAATAATGAAGTTATACCAGTTTTCACTATATTTTCTACTGGTTCTTAAGGGATCTATATGATATAGTCGTCCGATTGTTATAAAATTAAAACCCAATTTCTCAAACTATAAAAAATGGTAATTTCTAAAAATGAATGGAACTCTTTTGGAAAATAGTAAGATTAAATTTTTTGTTCTTTTTAATTAACCGATCGTTGCCATGTTAGTTATATGAAATAAACGTCAGATCCCTAAAATCACTTGAGACTTTTTATACCCTTGCAGAGGTTATTATAAATTTGCCATGATGTTTGCAACGCAGTGAAGGAGTCATCTCCGACTCCATAAAGTATATACATATATTCTTGATCAGCATCACTAGCCGAGTCGATCTAGCCATGTCCGTCTGTCCGTCTGTCGGTTTATATGAAAACTAGTCTTTCAAGTCTTGCAAGCAGTATATATTTCGGAACAGGCCGGATCGGACGACTATATCTTATCGCTGCCATAGAAACGATATGGAAAAATTAAAATATATTTCGCTGTTTTTCAAGATATTCATATGAAACTTTATTTGTGGCTTTATTATATAATTATAGACATCGCCTAGAAATTTAATTGAAATCGGGCCAATATATCATAGGAAAGATCGGTCTAATTTCATATTTTACAAATGAATTTTACGTACATACATTTTACATGCGTACTTTTTACATTACATTCGGCTGCACCCGAAGTTTGCTTTTCTTATTTGATATGTTTTATATTTTATTTACTTTCTATTTTCCTTGCATGTTTACTTACTTCACTTTTCGCTAACTTAATTAGTTAATTCTTTACTTATATTAACTAAACTCCCCCAAAACTATCCTTTTCTCCTTCATACTTGAGAGCAATGACCTTGTAACTGTTGCGGATCCATCTTTGGCAGCGCCTTGACAAGTTGGTCGTGATCTTCATTGTCTTGCCTTGCCGATGTGGCAAGAGTTTTGTTTTGATTTCGACCATTAGTCATAATTAAACTGACGCGTGTCGCTAAATTTAGACACCAATCATGTGACATATTTGTCTAATTAAAATGTGCATTAGACCTAAAACAATTATTAAGGGAATAGGAGGGGGAGAGTCAGTCCTAACTATGTGCCAACCGCGGACCCTCCTCTTAACAATAGTTTCCCTAAAACAAGAAGTCTGAGTACAAAACAAAGCATTTTGTGCGAGAGAAAAAATAGAACTTGCTACTAGGACGGAGCGGAGAGAGTCCACACGGGGCGTTAAAAATAGACCAATCTATTCGATGTTTTCTCAGTTTTTCCCGAGCTGGCCAACCGAAAAGTTCCGTTCGAGCGTCGAACGGATAGAAATTTAGATACGAACAAAAAATTTTCCAACGCCTCGTTGAATACATATAGAACTTTATCATATGTGTATACTAGATAATTACTTTCGTTACTTTTTTGGTTTACTTTGAAGTGCAGAGTTTGCAACGAAATATTCCTTAACGAACTTCGAATTATATTTAAGCAAAAATCCCCCTCTTGAGGTGGAAAAGTGAAAGTTAATAGAAAATTGCGAAATCGAAAAAC
This sequence comes from Drosophila baimaii, assembly GCA_018874675.1. Classification (NCBI taxonomy): domain Eukaryota; kingdom Metazoa; phylum Arthropoda; class Insecta; order Diptera; family Drosophilidae; genus Drosophila; species Drosophila baimaii. The sequence continues at coordinate 89,161 of JAEIIU010046526.1, forward strand.
TCGCGTGTGAAACACAAACACACACACAGATATAGACACCGATATTTGTGTGTATATATGTACGTGTGCGCCTGCCATATCAATTGGAAGCGATCTGTAGATCTGTAGATCGGTGGATCATCGTCGTCGTTGGATCACCGGGTTTCTTTGTGCTCTGACGAAGAAGAGTCTTTCTCTTGGCGAAAAGTCGCATTAAAGCAGATCGTAGATCGTAAATAAAACGCTTGCCAGACGGCCAGAGCATCATCATCTGCTAAAACTTGCATTGGTAAACAGACCGCCACAACCGCATACCAGAGCGCTGCTTTTCGCCTTTGTTCTCCTCGGGGAAAATGGGAAATGCCGAGTCCACCCAGTCCGCAGATGAGGCGCAGATGCAGCCCCAGCAGCAGCAGCACCAGACAACCGACGACGACGAGCCCTGGTGGAACGACATAGAGCATGAAAATCTGATTCTGGAGCAGGCCCCCCAAGAAATAGCAGGAAAATCAGTGGAGGCGGGACCTTCAAAAGCTTCTAGGGAAGAGAAAATAGAAAAATCCTCCGAAATCGTTATCGAGGAAGCTTCTGCCATGGCGGATGAGTGTCCCAAACAGGAACAAAGCCTGGAGGAGTTCAGGGAAGAGCTGCGCCAAAAGAGAGAAGCTCGCCTAACTGCAGTGCAGGATCTAAGAGATGAAATTACAAATCTCAGGCTGCAGTTGGCCAAGGAAAAGGCCGAGAATCGACGTCTACGAAAAGAGCAAGGTGAAGAGGAGCCAGAGCCAGAGACAGAGCTGGCAGGAGAAACCTCAGAGAATCCACACATCGATCCCGATGACGACAATCCCACCTCCAGGAGTCGCCATGCCAATATCGAGCTGGCCAATGCCCAGCTGGCCCTGCAACAGGCTCAGGCCGAGAATCTCTCGCTGCGTGGCGAGCTGGAAGTGGTTCAACGTCAGGTGGGCACACTCAAGGAAGTCATTTCCTGCTGCAAGCAAATGCTGAGTGTCAAGGAGGAACAGTGTGCTCAGGTGAACCATTTAATACAGTTAAGAGCCCAGAATTTAAGCTAATTTGTGATGCTTTTTGTTACCAGCTCAAGGTTAAGTTAACCGAAATTGAGAACTCGTTCAGCGAGCGTGAGATGAAGATCATGTCGAATAATCTACGCCAGGAATACGAGCGGCAATTGGTGAACATCCGTCAGCTGAGGCAACTATATGAGGAACGCCAGCGAGTGGCGGCTGCTGAGTATGAGAATCTGCAGCGTTTAATCTCTATCAAAAAGGATGAACTTATAGCCGAGCAGGAGAAGTAAGCGGAAGCTTAATGCTGTTATCTAAAATATTTCTAATATATTTTCTTCCCTAATAGAACCAAGAACTTCGAGGAGCGCAACCAGACCCTTATGAAGGAGGTGGAGACGGCCAACGAGGAGCTGGCCAAGCTGCGTGAGGAATGCAATGAGCACAAGTTTGAAAAGCGACTGCTTAGCGAGCAGGTGGGAGCCGTCAACATGGTGAGTGAATCTCTTATAAAAAAGGAGTGCTCCTATAATCCTTTCTATCCTCCCCTTTTAGCTCTTCAGCCAGCTCATCATGGGTTTCAATGAGAAGAGCAGCATGGACATTGATCGCTTGAATCAAATGCTGGAGGAGAACCGTCAACTTCTCAATCAGATGACCCAAGCCGAAGGCAGTTGCAGCGATGGCGCCACGCTGCCCAAGCTGCTCTTTGAGCTCGTAGAGCAGGCCACTGGCCACGGTGACTCCCCTGTGGAATCAGATAAGAGTCGCAGTGCCACGCCCACGCCCACAAATGAGGACACCACGGACAGTTGTAAACCAGAGGCTGCTGCTGGCGCTGCTGCTGCTGCGGGAGGAGCACTCGTCAGAAAGCACAGGAAGAGGAGCTCGGGAGCGGTAGCGGGTGGTAGTGCGGCTTCGTTAAAAAGCCATGAGCCCGAAATTATGGGAAAAGTTGCCTCGGCCCAAGAAATCATTGGCAACTTGCCAAAAGTTTGGAAAGTGTTGATGGAGCTCTTGAGCCACCACAAAATCGAGCGCGTGCAGTTCGAGGAGCTGCCGTCCTGCAGTGGTACGAGTGCAACCTCAACTGGTGCTGCCCCAGCCTCTACGGGTGATTCTGGAGTGGACGGCGGGCAAGGGGACTCCCACCGCAAGCCACCGGAGCTGAGCGTCAGCAAGACCTACATCAAGCTGAAGGTGAGTCCCAGTTTCAGTTGCTACATAGAGAGAAAGTCTATGGAGTTCTTGAGTTATAACATATTTATTATAGCAGGCATTATAAATTCGTTTTAATTAGAAATAGTACTTTACTATTCATTATTTCTACTTAAATTATTCATTAAATGCGATTAAGGTTAGTAGTAGAAGAGAGGCTTGTGTCTGGACTAGAGGTACTAGCTATTAGGCATTCTTGGGGATGTATATTGCAAGGAAAAGTCCTTTATGACGAACATATTGCACTAAATAATTAAAAAACATCGGAAAGTTTGTTGTAGTGTAGAAAAGTATTGATAAAGTCGATATGAGCTCGGTAAATAAGCACATATCGACTCGATAAATTAGCACATATCGACTTTATCGATAAATCTTATTTATTATTCCAATATTATATTTAAAACATCTTTAAAACTCAACTTTTGTTAGTCTCTTTTATATTACTTTTCAACAATTGTAGTTTATTTTAATCTTAGGCTCCTTTTTTAGTCTGATATATCAAACAGAAAATCGATTTATCGCACATACATATATCGCAACGATTAATCATATATTATTTATGGGCTTTTCCGTTAAATATCGTTACAGTAAAGTTATCGACAAATCAAACGATTTACCTTCGTAGACCTTCAGATTTCTTTTATAAATATTTCTCTCTATACAGTCCCAGTTCCGCCAACTACTCCCTTGCTCCTTTCAAGTGCTCTGCGGACAATCGGGCTTGTTAGTTGTCGTATCCGGTTTGCTGATGAAGTGCAGCCTGCCAGCCTGCCTCCCATGGCCGCCATGGATGCTCCCCCTTTCTTTTTCGCTGCTCCTTGGAGCTTCGTCTGCGGCTGTTGCAAAGTTTTGCATTATTCACTTAAGCGCTTTATTTAGTCGAGTGCCGAGCGTGGAGGCCGAGCACGAGCCAGAGCTTCATTATTGCTGACGTCCTGCCGAGCATCGATGTAGAAAGGAAGTGAGTGGGGGAGTGGTGGGGGAGGGCCGGGGGTCCAAGGTCCTTGCAGTCCGAGTCCGTTGTTGTGCACATAATTGAATTTATCGGTCAGTTGCCGTTGGCACAAAACATGTTGCATATCTGATATCCTTGAAGAGAGACTATTCCCATTGCGTGTGGGTTTTGGTGAGGTCAGGTGTTGGCTCCTTTTGTATTTGAAGGATTAAACCTTAGGGGTCCTGAAAGCGAGTTCTCTTAATTAAAGGCTCGGGAATACTAGAAATAAAAGTATTTTCTATAGTATTTTCATTTTATTTAATTCATTCTTAAGGACTATGAATGGCAGAAACTTTCGATATCTTTACTGTACCGATATTTAACAGAAAAGCTGATATAAAATACATATTTAAACGTTGCGATATATAAACGATAAATCGATTTTTTGTGTGAATATCTGTGAGATGCTAAAAAAACTTCCAAATGTAGAATAAACTATAATAGTTTTAAAAAACTATAAAGACGCGATCAAAAAGTTAATTTTAAAGATATTTTAAATATAAACGGCGATAGATATATAAAATGTATCGATAATATCGATATTTCAATGTAAAATGCGATATTTTTCGACATCTTTAGGATGCTTTTCATATGATATTTTGTGCAATATTTTCGTCATAAAGGGGTTTTCCTCTCAATATACATATATTCCCAGCTATAACTAATATTAAATTCATATTGTAGAGTATTAAAGCTTCCTTTCACTTACTTTTCGCCATCATTATTTTGGATTATTTTGGTTTAAACTCTAATTGAGTGAAAAGTTCGGCCATCTTTGGTTCGAGAGAGAGAGAGTGAGCACTTTAAAACTTTTCGCCTTCAGTTCAATCCCCTGCTTAAGTAGCAACCGAAACTAATGGTTCTTTGCCCACTTTGCAGGACCTCATCCTGGAGAAAAAGTCGCTGGTGAAGGAAACGAGCCGCCTGAAGACCCTAAACAGCCACCTGGACTACCGCCTCAACGAGCAGCAGAAGCGGTTGAGTGCGGTCAGCTTGGAGCTAACCAAAACCTGGCACCTGGTGGGCAAAATGCAGCGCCAGCATCGCCAGCTCCACACCCAGGAGCAGATCCTGCGCTACCAACTGCAGCAGAAAAGGCGACTCTTAAGCGAACTGAAGGACGAGCTGGAGTACTGCCGCAGGAAGTGGGCTCTGGCCAGAGCCAAGAACGATGAGAGTCAGGAGCAGTGCGATGAGTGGCGACGGGAGTTCGCCAGGAGGAAGCTGGAAGATGCCAATCATTCGGCGGAGAGTGGCTACAGCGATTCCGGGCCTCAGTCCGATGAGGAACGTGAGGTGCCAGCGGCAGAGTCCGTTATCACTTCATCATCCTCGTCGTCTGCCTGTCGTAGGAAGATTCTCAGGGATCAATTCGAGCATACGCGCAGGATTAAGCGCATGCAGAGTACTTCACCGGGCCGACAGGCCGAGGAGATAGTCCTGCGCTGGAACAGTGCCCCACCGACCTGCGGTTGGAGGGATGATTCTGCAGAATCTGCCAGAGGAGGAGCTGATGATGAAGAGCAAGAGCAGCAGCAGGAGGAGGAGGATGGAGCCCGTGGGGGTGTTTCGAGGACCCCTCACAGCTCCAGGAGCAGACAGCGAGACCTGGAGGATACGCCTGGTACCTCAGGAACAGCCAGTCGCATCCAAAGGCTGGAGGAGCAGTGCAAAAACCTCATCCAGCAGGTGCTGGAGACCTCCGACAATCGTGAACGCCTCGAGATTCAGTTGTGCCAGTTCCAGGATGAAATCTCGCCCGCCCAGCACGCAGTGCCCCTGGAGGAATTCATCAATAAAAAGCGTTTCGAGCGGATGACCAGAGCCAGCTCGGCCCCAGCCACCGGAAGCCTCACGCCCCGTGAGGAGGAGTATACCAGGAAGCGGTCGGAGCGATTGGGACGCCTCGAAGAGGAGTCCCGCCAGCTTATATCGAGGATTAGGCGCACTGCCGACAGGGGACACTATCTGAAAAAGTCTCTGGACAGGATAAGAAGGGCGCCAAGTCGCGAGGGAAGCTTTGAAAGTAACACCGAAGAGGAAGCAGCAGCAGGACCTTCGCCAAAGACCTCAACCTCGCCACTAACAGCCGAGGAGGAGGCCTATACATCGAGGAGAGCGGCGCGCCTTCAGCGTTTGGAGCAGGAAAGCCAGCAGTTGTTGTCGCAGCTATCCAAGAACACGGAACGTGGCGAGAGCCTGGCTACCAAGCTGGACACTCTGCACGAACATCATCAAAGTCCGCAGAGTCCTCCGGAGGAGCAGCCCCAAACGTCGGCCAGCATCTCGCAGACTGTGGAGCAGCGCTTGGAGGACATTGAGCGGGTATCAGCCAATAGAGCCGAGCGTCTCCGTTTGCTGGAGGCTCAGGGCAATGAATTGATAGCCCGGTTGAGCTCCACATCCCAAAGAGGCACCGCCATGATCAACAGGATAGCGGAACGCGAAGCCATCCGCCGCCAGGAGGCCGAACTTGTGGAGCAAACGCAGCCCTCCGAGGAAGCCACCACATCCATGAACTCGGTGGCCTGCACTCGGATTGTGGCCAAGCCGGAGGCGGAGGAGGTAGTCGAGGGAGCAGCCTGCTGTGTCACAGTAACCACCACACCGACTCAGTTGGCCATCAAAAAGCAATCCACGGGAGCCATACCCAAAGCCACAGCGACGATGAGGAGCAGGCCGCAGGCCCACCTATGTGCGGCCTCGCGACAGGATGATGTGGCCAGGAAGCGATCATCTGGCAAGGAAGCAGACAAGGAGCAGGAGCAGGAGCAGGAAGCTCCCGAAACCCTAGAGGATATGGTGCAGCGACTCAGGGCATTGCCTTTTCCTGAGGTAAGCCAGGATGTTAAGGAACAGCATCATAAGGAGGCACGGAATCAGGATGAGAAGGAATCTATGGAATTGCAGGATGAAAAGGACAATGAATCTATAGGAGAAATGAAGAATTTGGAGGAAAGTGGAAAAGCAGGATTTGATATATCCAGGAATGACGAAGAGAGTGCTCACAAGGAACCAACTGAAGGCCAGCAAGGGAAAGACTCAATAACTGAGAAAGAGGAGGAGAAGGAAGAGAGTGTGGAGAAGAAGGAGAAGGAGAAACAGGAGGAGCTGGATGAACCCAAACCCTAAAAGATGTTCACTAGACTTAACTACGAATACTCGCTGATAAAACTGCTAGGACCAGAGACCCAAACACAAACAGCTATTGTTAATTATAATCATTTACGATAAATAAAGAGATATATATATTTTTTCGTGTCTACAAAATATAGTAAATTGAAGTTTTCCTCTAGAATATCATTTCCCTTAACCAATTCATTTGAATTTTATCATTATTTCCTTACGAGAAAAGTAATCTCGTAATCCGTTTCTATCCGACGCATGCATATATCACTAATCAGCAAAGAAAGTGGAACAGTCTGTCCGCGTCCTTGGCTCCCAGTTGCCAGTTGCCCAGCTGCTCCCTCTCCCCCTTAATATCTTGCCTTGAAACGGACACGGACTGGCTCGTCTTTCCGGGGACTTATGTGCTCTCTTAGCCACGCACGCAGCCATGACATTGCACGGAATAAGGAGCACGGATACACTGGGACTGCCACTGCTACTGACATGTGTGGGCGGTTGGTTGGCTGGCTGGCAAGGACGTGGCCATTGGGTGGCAATGGGCGGCGCATTATCTCTGCATATGCAAGTAAAAAATGCCAGCGTCCGCTAACAAGTTGGCGACATCGTCGTCATTCGACTCCGTCGCCCATTTTATCCTCCTTCGTAGCCTCCATGGCCTCCGCATCCTGCATATCCTGGCATGGCTGCTTTATGCAAATGCGTCGTGGCCCCTTCTCTCATCTCAAGGCGTGTAAACAGCAATTGCTGGGTAGGGTGGCTGAAGTCTGGGGTGACTCTGTTCAGGCATAAAGACAACATCGCCTCATATGCTTTTAAAGCGAACAGAGATTGTACATTAACTTATCCGCTGTTTTCCGCCCAACAACAGCAAACTGTCAGCTCAATCTGATTCTATATACACATATATATATGGGGGCTCTGTAAAGGCCAGATCCTGTTGGGTCCACGGTTTACAGGCTCTGTTTATGCTGGGGTATGTTGAGTTTTCCAGGACTATGTTAGGTAGGTTCATTATGCGAAATAACAGGCTTGGTTTGAACTACCCCTGAGCAAGAATGAACACTTCCAGTCCTTACTTGGGGGTTGTTGTAATAACAGAACTGTTAGGGCTTTGGTCTAGAGTTTTTGGTAAGGGGAAAAGCTTCAGTTGACCCAATTCTTTTCACAAATTTTAAAAGGGCAACACGTTTGATGGGGTTTTTGTTAGGAGTTGAATAAGGTTTGCTGTGGGCAGCAGGGGTCTCAAAAGCAACAAGCTTGAAGGAGATGCTGTTGAAGGCATTAGAGATGCAGAGAAAATGCATTATTAACAGTATTTTTGCTACATTTATCTACAATTTTGTAAATGAAATGTGGAGGTGAAACTACTTCCTTAATAACTAATAATATATACTTTTAAGGTTTACTAAAGTATGCAATATTCATGTAATATTTTAGTGGAGTTTTTAAGAGGTTACTGCACCTTTTAATCCCTGAAATTGCAAGTGTTAATTGAGGGACTTGAAAAGCTAATAACATGAGTGCCATCAAGGATAACCAGAGGACTCTACAGGCAGGTTGCAGCCTAAACAGCCTGCCCCTGGAACCTCGCCACACCTTACAGCGTATAAGACTGTATCCAACTCCATCGCCATCTACTGGAATTGCCAGAAACTCGCTGAAGAGCCCAGATAGCTTTCAAGAGCTTTCCTTCCGCTTAGCTTTCAAGATTTTGGATATGGAATGAGACTGTTAAAGAAGTCTGCATAATTAGATGGAAGCCACTGAAGCTGTTGGTACCATTTCTGGACTAATTGCTGTGGGACCCCAACCACGCCCCATAGCCAAAAAAAAAGGAAGCTCACTGCAAAGCTGAAGCTGGGATTTGGAGCTCAAAATGTATACAAATTGTTGCACCGTTAACTGGTCGCTGTTCCAGGGCGATCATCCCGGTGGACTGGTGGACTCTTGGACGACCGCTGCAACTGGAAACGTCAAATTAATAAACTGCCGGACGTACCACAAGCTGTGAAAAAGCAATCTTTGTCTGCATGCCAGCCTCGGAGTGTTTTCCAGCTTGTTAGTCCACCTCAAGTCCGGCTCCCGCCACTCCCTGGCTGGCCCAGCTTGTAGGGTTACCAGGCCCGAGCCTTTCAAGATTTATGCAGTTCGCGCGGATGTCGGAGATCCCGAGGAAGCGCCGCTGCTCCACTCCGAAAACCAAATAAGAAGTGCACAGGAAGAAACCAGGGAGGAGTTTTGGGATGAGAAAGATAACAGAAAATAAAGAAAGGATAAAAGTAAATAGGAAAAGGATAAAGGGATCCAAAAAACCAGCAGCATTGGAGTGTATTTGATTTTGAAACTAATCATAATTATTTTAATTCATTTATTTATTTATTAACTTAACTCCTAATGCTATAAAATTGATACTTTTTATAATTATCTGTATAGTCTAATTATTAAGACTAAGTGTTATTCCTTGTTCAATATTTAAGACCTTTAAAAATATTTAAAGGACTTACTTTAACAGTTTACAAACTTGAAAAATGACTTTAAAAAATATGACTATGTTAACTCATTGTTTAATGAATATTGCTGCTAACTTTTTGTTTATTATCTCATAAAAAAACTACGAATATTTCCCTAAAGTTACTAAATTATTTCAAGTGTTCCCTCGAAGAGTAATCTAATTTATTAAAAGTGCAGCCTCTTCTGGCTGCGAGAAAAAGAAAAGAGAGCGAGCGCGAGAGCATGTCTCGTTTGGGTTTTGATTTACGCTGAAATAAATTAAAATATCATAAAAAGGAAATTAAAATTCACTCGCACAACAAAGCCGGACTCCGATGGTCTCCGATCGACTGCCGACTCCCGACTTCGACGCCGACTCGATTTCGGAGCCCCGACTGGGGGCTCTTAGCTAATTTCTGAACAACTAAAAATACAAATAAATATTTTAATGTGTGATTTACGACAATGGCTCGCACAGGGGGTCGAGTCTTCGGTTCGCTGGAGCCCCAACTTCGAGACTCCAACTACGATCTTGTTGGCCGGCGTTCTTCTTCTGGTGTTGGTGGCGTCTTGGGCTGCGTTTTGATTGGATTTCTGCGCTTCTGGCGCTCGTGGTGTGCCAAGCCCGATTTCAGGCCCAGGTCTCCACATTGAAATACAATTTAAGCGCCTTTAATGAACTGACAGTACAGCAGGAGTAGATCGAAGGGAGTACTACAGTGTAGTTTTCTTTTATTACCATTTTTGTAAAGGAATTTAAAGAAAATATTTGCTAATATATAATTAAACAAGATTTGTATTATATTTAGTGATTAATTTATTACAAGAAAACCAAGGCCATTAAATACTTCCTCAATAATAACTTCCTTTTTCTAACTAAGATTAGAAGTTAGAGATGGATTCTTCTCAAAAATCGAATTAAATTTAAAAGCTTAACTTCTTTTCATTCTTCTCAAAAACCAAGCTACCCTTCCCTCACCTAATACCCTGTAAAAACTAGTAAACAAATATCTTGTAATCTACTAAATATTACCGACGAAGTCTGCGAATTGTATTTAAATTTGCAAATTATTTTTATGGCTCTCAGAAAATAACAGTTATTGGCACATTAAGTGGGACAAATTTAACGATCGCTTCGCTTCGCATCAATTCAAATGGAATCTTATGGAGTTGGGTTGCATTAATGGCTGACGATCAATTTCAGATTTATGCCAGTTCCCCTTGAGCGTTTCCCGCGATTTTGCATATGAAAACGAGTAACGCTCGTAAAGTATCTCAGCGTCTCCGAATATACTATAGAGAGGGGGGCAGCCCGAAAATGGCCTGCAATTAATTAAAAAACCATTGACATTCATAAAAAGTAAATTGTGGCAACAGCGAGCGGAAGCAAACATAATGTCCCACCATTATGAAATTCATCAAACAGTTTTACAGCACACCTCCCCAGGTAATGGTTTCTCCTTGGGACACCGTCTCCTTCACCTCCTCTAGAGGATGGGACGGTACCGAGTGCCAAGCGATGAGTACTTATTAACAGGCTGCGACGAAGCGAATCGATCGACGCTTCGATCCCAAAAACACCTGCCAGGCAAGGCATATCTTAGGTAGAGATGAGTACGTGAGGCGAAGGGGGATGTAGAAATATCTAGTAGGGAAATTAAGTATATTATTTATATATCTTTATATACAAAAATGTATTAATTAGTATCACTTTTTAAATCAACTTTAAAACTATTTAGTTCTTCATTCTTTAATGGCGTTACGCATCTTATACATTATATGCCTTGGGTTTAACTAAGTTTAAAAGGAAACACACTACTTTTAGGGCAGAAAATACGTATAAATATATACATAAATAAATTAAAAGGACACTAGGAAGAAACCTATCATAAATTACCACCTCTATCTCAGAGATATGATGGAGGAGAGCTGCCGATCGGTGGTGTATCAACAGCCTGATGCTGTTGTTGATGATGATGGACATTTGGGGCTGGTGATGGAGTTGGTTATGGTGATGGGACGCAGCAGCAGCCCCCAGCCCAGGCTAACGAGCGCGAAATAATGCGCGAAATGTGGAGCACAGAGATGGCCTGCACTGGCCTGGACGACACTCAAGCCGCGCTGCCTGGGACCCCGAAAAGATCCCCAGATGGGAGAACCGAGACCTGAACCTGCAGCCCCGACAGCCCCGACAACGGCAACGGTGGCGACTGACAGAATTATAATCAATTAGTGGAGCGACCGCGTGAGCGCATAAAATTATATATTCCGAGGCCTCGGAAACCGCTGCCCGATCCCAATTCGTGTAACGCGTAGCGCAATTTAGTTTAAATTAAAATAAATTCAATTACGAGAACATGAAAATCCATTACGCAAATTATTGTCATTAAATGTGCAATTTGGCCGCGCCGAGCGTTTATGAAATTTTTGATTAAATTTCTGACGCTTCGCTGGAAGCAATAACCCCCGGCGGCAGAAGCCCGCGAAGCGCGCGAGTCAAAACGAAAGACTCAGGCAACGAACTTGTCCGCGGCGACGAAGACGAAGACGCGGCCCAGCGCACATGTCCGCGGCCAGAAGAGATGACGATGGCCGCCGGCTGGCTAATTAATTAATTATAATCCCAGCGATTAGCATAGCCCCGTAGCTCTCCAGGCCAGCGCAGCCAGCTAAGCCAAGTCAGCCGCTTTCATTCATAGATCTCCTCCAGTTATCCAGTTTCGGGCCAAGTCACACGCCACTGAAACGAGTTAGACTTGCTAAACGATTCGTTAGATAAGATATGGCTATATGGCTATATATACATATATGTGTACGCGATCGCATATGGTCAGCTCGCTCACTCGCTGGCTTAGTTAGTTACTTAGTTAGTTAGTTAGTTGGTGAATGAGTGAGTGAGTGACTGACGCGTCTGATGGGAACACGCTGCCGAGTGTCGCACTCAATTTGTTTAAGCCACTCGAAGCTCAGGCTGCTAATCAGCGAAAGCTTTGAGATATGGCCTCTCAGTTGATAAACACAAGTTAATCGGATAATCTCGGGTTATATCTGAGTATCTTTGGCTTAGGTTTGTAGTTCTCCTATCTTTTTTAAGCCTTTGCCAAAAGAAGTGCCTTTTTCAGCTTTGTATATCCTTAATTTTTGATAAAACCCTACAGAGATTTGTTTAGAGATATGGGGCAGACTTAAACTTACAATTACAAATATTTTTGGGGCCAAAAATCCTTAGATTTTAATTCAGAATTTAAAGATGTATTTTTTATTGGGGTTTACCCATATTTCCACTCTTCTTATCTAAAGTTGCAGAGTTTCCATATATTTTTAGGCTTTTCCAAGATAGAAAGATCCCCTTGCAATTACTTATATCCTGGACTTTAATTTAAAACACACTAAGAACTTGCCAATACAGGAAACAGCAGGCTTAATTTTATAATTTTTTAAATTTTACATCAGATAAATATTTAATTTGAATTTTTAATTCAAAGAAATATATTACTTCAAAGGGTTTTACCTTAATTTCCATTCCTCTCATTGAAAGTATTAGATCCTTAATATATTTTTATTATTTTATACGATGGAACCAGATTTTTACAGCTCCTCATATCCTAGACTTTAGTGAAAAAGCCACAAATATCTTCTCTTATACAGGAAAGAGTCTTGAATTCAAAAGTTGTAAGTTTTTATAGCAGAAACCTATTCGATTTTAATTCACAATTTAAGGAAAGATATTATTTTGAAGGCCCTAAGCCTTCGTAACCACTCTCATCCCCCATCGAGCAATTCCACACAGTTCCTTCCTCACCCGGTTATTTCCATAATTTTTATTTACCCAATTTAGTTTTGCCTTTTTTTCCGGTCGTTCGCTTAGTGGCTAAATGATTGCTGGGCCAGCTGCAGTCCGGCTCGAAAATTGCTAGACCAAACAAAAACCAAACTACTTAGCCGCACACTCGCCGCATCGGTAATTGAAAATCGATAATCTCTTTGAACCAGTTTGGTCTGCTGATCTCTTCTCCCGCTCTGCTCTCTCTCTGCCTCCGCAGAGCAGCTTGTGGCTTGTGGATCCTCCAGCCATGTTGGCTCTTGTGTTGGCCCCCCCAACCCACACCAGTCCTCGGAACCGCAAATCGTCTGCAAATTGTAACCGCAGATGGTGGAGGAGGGTACTCCAGGGACAGTGCAAAAGGTTCGGGGGAGGTGCAGGCAATTGCGATTGATTTTAGCACGCTTAATGGTTATTGGTTTAGCTATGGCTGGATCAGGAGTAACTGGCCGGGGATGATGATGCCAGGGTAATAATCCTCTCCGGCCGCTGCCACACCATAAATTACAAATAATTCGATTTACACAAGATTTTCACTCTTAATGGCCGAAAATGGGCCCCGGCCGTGAAAATAATGATGAAAACAAACAAAACTTAATAAGATTTTAAGCGATCTGCTGCGGGTAATGGCCCAGCGTGATTGAAAAATCAGGCAAATAGCCAGAGGAATGGCCCGAAATGTGGCCGAAATGTGGTGACTCTGGCTGGTGGGGCCGGCAGGTTCGGTGAGGAGTCACCTCGTTGTTGCCACATTTGCCACATTAAGCCATTAAAGTTCGGCTGTCTCTGCTCTGCTCTCGCTCTTGTCACCCAAATGCCTCGGATGCCCGACTAAATGGCAAATTAGTGAGCCGAGCTGGCTAAAAAGGTAGGCTTTGTGCCGCTTCCTTTTTTATTTGGTTTGGTTTTCGGGGGGCACACCCAAATATGTCAAGGAAAGTGCACTGGCAAAAAAATTGGAAAATGCGTGTGAATTTGTTCTAGATTTTTCTCTTGTTTGTGTGATTTTCTTTATTGGAAATTTAAATAAATATTTGCTTAGTTCATTACTGTAAATATATACTCGGATGAGTTCCCTGAAGAATATGTCGGATATAAGTAGTCCATCTTCCAGAGCATTTGATTTACCAAAAATTCTTCAAGAATGCCCATTGGTAGATTGCTAATAGAACACTTTTTTTATGTAGATACTTTTAGATTTTAGATATTGTATATCGATAGGAAAAGTTCGATATGATTTAGTATCTACAGAAATATCAAAAATATATCGAAAAGATAGCAAGGTTTGATATATCGAAATATGATATATATCTAAAAATATCGATATTATAAAAAATTCTTAAATTAATTTGATAAAAAAGCATTTGGTATGGTATCTGAAAAAGGTTATTTAATCTATTTGTTCTTTTTTACTGATTTACCAAAGTTGTAATCTATAAAGCGGATTTTTTGTATAACCTCTTCATTGTTCCGATAAATCAAACAGTATATCGATATATCGCAGATATGTATGTATGTATATCGCAACGTTTAAATACCGATTTATTTGCCCTTGCGTCAAATATCGATACAGCATCGAAATATCGATTTTTCCTGGTACTTCAGTTCGAAGTTTGCGATATGCTGTATAATCGAATATTGATCTTAGTTCACTTCTGATTAAGTTTCCTTGCTTGTTTAATATTCAGCTTCCCGCTCCTGCTTTCTCCCCGCGCAGTCTGGGGCAGCTGCTGGCTGCGTCCTATTTAATTTCACATTTTACAAACATATTTTTATTATGCTGTTTGCCTTTGCCCCGCTGCTTGTCAGATTTCGCAGCGTCGCATGCCGCGGATGCCTCGCCGGATGGCAATTTTAATTTGTGGCAAACTCGAATTATAATTCGCATTGCAACGTGGCCGTTGGCCGAGTTAATTACTCCAGCCAGCAATTATCGAGAGGTAGCAGCAGCAGCAGCAGTAGCAGCATCAGCCGCTCCACTTCAACGGCTTTTGTTTGTGATCTTCAATCTCTAATCGCCGGGTTTCTGTTTCTGGACTTCTATATTTTCTAGAAATCCCTCTCTCTCTCTCCCCTATTCGCTCTTCGGCTGATCCGGCTGATTAGCCTAATCTAATCTTGCACGCTGCAACACCTACGAGTTTAATCAGCTCATTATCGATCCTAATGCCAGCTGCGTGGGTCTGTCCGTCGATCGGATTCGGGCTGGAAAATATGCTAATTCGCTAAGCGATCCGATCTCTTACACATGTCGCTCGCCGATAAGCTAAGGAGGCGTAGATAATGCCCGGACCAGAGACTTTTATGTTTATTTAATTAGCGCATTCATTCCGACTCCAACTTGCTGCTCCGTTGTGTTTCGAATTATGAATTCACGGCCCGCATGGGAATGGGTCAGTAGGATGTTACACATCAGGCTATATATAGGAGATGCCACATATGTCATACTGGGTAAATCGATGGGAATATTTTATTATAATTGTGACTCTAGATGGCATCGCTGAGGCAGATAAGGAAACGCATTATGGATGTTGATAAAATTAAATGAGCTATTAATATACGAGTTAGTAGGGGATTTATATATGTAGTAAGAGGTTTTATAATCAATGTTAACAAGACAACTTGGGTGAACATATTTTAATTGGACAGGCTTAATATTTTCCATAAAAATATCGAATATTTTGTTAATATTCTTAAGGCATTTATATCTTTTTTAAAAGTTGAAACTTCAGCTAACTCGTCTAGGTGGTTCCTATATTATTACAACCTCTGGGAACCTTCTCCGAGTCTCTCCTCTACATCCACCTTTTCCTTGGGTACATCTCTGAGCTCTGAGCCTTGCGTGCAAGGTGTGTCCCGAGCTGTGTCTCGTGCTAAGTTGTAGCTGCTTCTGCTCCTGCTGCTGTGCGGCGGCTACCAATTGCAACACCGCCTCCATCCCGGGATCGGCAGCCATGAGCCACAAATCCATGCCCAACTCCCCGGTCGTGTCGATAAGGATCAATGTTTAGCTGGGCTACGTTTTAATACAGTCTCAGGTCCCGACCGGCACACGTTGCCATGATTTGGGGCGGTGCTACGGGGCTCGAAGAAATGGTAACTTGAAGCTTCCAAGCTGGGCTCTCCGCCACTTACAGCGACTGCTGTAGTCTCTCCTTCTCCTCGTACACGTGGTGAGTCATCGCTGGCCTGGATAATGTCCACTTTATATAGCTTTCCTGGGACCCTCCCCTCTCTCTGCAGCTATCTGGGGTCTCTCGACTCGTTCGTTTCGTTGTCTTTTTGGGTGGCTTCCTCGGAGTGCCTTGACTTTTGCTTGTCAATGCGCGACGTCTTCGATAACTAATTGCCACGGCGCCAAATGTTTCTCATTTTGTCTTCTTTTTTTTATTTTTTGGGGTTCCGTGTCGCTTTGTTGGAGTATACATACTTATATATAATAAAAGTCACATCGTTACCGTTTTGTCGGCACTTATAAGTTCCCTACCCTGCTTCCCCAAATGATTTATATATATTCAAAATTGTTGCACTTGCAAGGAGCAAAAAGAACTTGACATGCAATGCATTTCAGACTGGCAGTAAAAAACAAGGAGAGTGAGCAATTATGCCAACAAGTTAATTAGAATCGAACATGCTCCAATTGGACTTGGAGTGGAATGGTTAGCTTCCTCGGTCCTCGAGCCAGAGGAGCTCCGGAGTCTGTGTTAATTTAATTTATGCAAACAGTGGCAAACCTCGAATAATTTTAGCAGAACCACAAACAAGAGAAAGGAAGTTTAAACAAGGAAAAGCAGACAAGCAGGAAACCAGTAAGTTTTGGGGAAAAATAAAGCCAGAAACTGCTAAAAAAGAGTTCTTTTTATATCAAAAATTAATATTAAAATGTAATTTAAAAAATACCTCTTCTTATATCTGAAATAAATATTACAATGTAATTTAGAACTCATAAAATTTACTTTCGAATTTATTAATTTACTAGAAGGTATATAAATATTCTTAGAGAAACGAAAAAGTCTCCGCGGAAGTGCCACCCTCAATAAATGGTGACAAAGTCGTTGAAAATGTGATAAGAGTTTATTAATGGCATCGTAAAAATATCTCTTTTATAATGGAAAGTGTGTGTGTTTTTTTTTGTGATCTTATAACTTGATAAAGTCACATCAAATATAAGCTGATAAATGTTGGCTTGGGAAACTGTCTGTTTATCGCTGAGATTATCTCATCGTGTTGATCCCACTATAACTGATCTACAAAATAAATATATGCATATGTAACTGGATTTGTTGATTTCATTCAGTTTTATGTCCGCCCCTTCGCTTCCCTTCCCCCTTCATTCGACCCTTTTCCTAGTGCGTAAGCAGAAAGTTCGTTGCCTAAGTCTTTTGTTTGCCTCAATGAATTTATAATTTCTCGATCGATTCCCAGCGGCCCAGGGGTATTGCCATAACCCCGAAAACAGATGTTAGGCTGTGATTTTATGGCCAATTTCATGAGTATATATACTATAAAGATATGTATATGTTTATTTTTTTTCAGGGCCAAACTGATTTCGTTTTATGATTGCAACGAAATTAAATTAAAATTTCTGCGAATTTTCATTGGCATTTTTAGCTGTTTTCTGTTGTAGATATCGCTATGGATCTGTGGTGGTTGTTTTTACAAAAATTGCAAATATTTTCATTTTCAATTTTCATTTTCATTTCCATTTTTTGTTCCCTGCTTTTTTAATCAAAGTGGCGCTAATTAGTTTGGGTCGTTTGGATAATTGCAAATTAAACGCAAACTTAATTGCGCCGACACACGAAACACACACACACACACACACACACACACTGCACACTGGGGCAATTACATATATGTATGTATGTGGCAGCAGATACAACAAAAAACAACAACAACTAAAGCTGCATTTTGTCTCGCAAGGCAACAAAATAATATATGGAGAAAAGAAGGAAAATAAGCAGGAAAAAAATGTTGCCTTCATTGTAGTTACTTGCTTTTGTTGTTGGACAGCTGCTACTGTTGTTGCTATTGTTGTTGTTGTTGCTCACTCACTGCTCGTGGAATTAACAATTAGGTTAGCGTTGAACTTAAATTGAATTAAAACTAAAAAAAAATATAAACCGCCACTTTAATCGAATGTTTCTGTGTGTAAATTTGCCAACAAATTAAATGCCGTTGCTTAAACAGAATAGAGATGTTAGACAAATAGCTAGCGTGCACTGTGCGAGTTAATTATTTAATGTACAAATATTTCTACATTAATTTTACATTATTTTTATGGTACACTTCATTTTTATTTTAAATATTTCCTATAGTAATATCTAAGCACAGATTGAAAACCCAACCAAATGGCATATCAAATGGCAGAGGGAGTGATTAAAATGCAGTCTCTTAATGTCAGCGTTAATTAGTCGCCTTAATTAATGATTATTAATATGGTTGTTGGTCCCCTCCGCCCGCCGCCTGCCCCTGCTGCCCAGTATGTGTATTTATGCCGCCCCTCGGCTTGATTATTATGCAAATTAATTGTTTGGATCCGAGAGATACCCCCGATCTCTCGATCTCTCGATCTCTCGCTCTCTCTGGCGTTCTCGTTCGCCTCTTCTGCATTTGACGAACTCATTGAAATGCATGAAAGGCTCTTCGGCCAGCCATCAGAAATTATGCAGACCCTTGGAGCAGCTTGGCCTGTCCGTCCGGCGGTTAAACATGATTATCACAGTTCCACCTCATCGCAATTACCAGGCCATGTGAGGAGGAGGCGCTGCCTTTTTGCTGCCTCGCTCTTTTTTGGCCCGTAAGAAATGAGCGGCTGACCAAAAAATCTGGTAATCGAATTAGGCAACTTCGTGTTTTATAAATGTTATCATAAATATTCCATTTTATTAATTACCGCGCATAATTCACCAACAAAAGCGAGAGAGCGAGCGACGGACAGATGGAAGTTGGCGGCAGAGTTTTCGATTGTGGCTTCCTCTCACTTCGACTTCGACTTTGGTGTCTCATTAACATATTTAATTTGTTTCTAATTTATTCATAAATTTATATTTGTGGCACCCTCCCCCAGAAGATGATTCTCTTGTTTTTGTTTTTGATCATGCCTCCTCCTCCTCCGCCTCCTACTTTCCTCTGAGAGCTCCTTTCTTCCCATTCCGTCGCGCCGCTCCCCTTCACTCGCTGATTTATGGGAAGACCACTGATTAATGGCAGCCGCCCGACTCCGGATCTGAGTTGAAATCATACACATACCGCAGCCGTACTACTCCCAAGATCTGGTCGGACTGGCTGTGAATCAGTGTGTGCGACTGCTGCCTCTTCTCCTCGCACATAAGTAGGTGTTGTTACGCACATTAGGCCTCGGCTTATGGCTAATTTGTGGGAATTACCAGAGGAAACAAAGAGATGATGAAGAGCTGGGTGTTGTGTTGGAGCAGTAGAATGGGTTAGATTGGTCGGACTTGTAATACCAAATTTATGGTTATTTTTTTATAACAGGACATGGATCTTATACATATATACATAAGTTAGTCAAAAAGGTGTCGGTATACTTATATAGAGGCTTGATCTGGAAGAGGTTACTATTGTATATAACCAAATTATATAGAGAATTTCTGAACTAACGTGCATCTGTTTACCTCGTTTTTTCAAGGGATTTCCTAGGTTTATGACTTTTTTTTAACCTTTTTCTTAAGTTAATAACTTGAGCTTGAATCTCTCTCTGTGCAAAACATGTATGTAAGCAAATCAAAATTCTCAATTAGAGATGGCATTAAATATCGAGAGTCCTCTCTCTGTGATTCTCAAAACATTTAGCTCAGCTAAGACGCTCTCAATTAGGGATGACAGAAAATATTGTATTGTATCGACTTAATTAATATAATATTTTATATATGTGACCAATTCCCGTCTCCTAAGCCGCCGTTTCTTATTTAGTTTTTTGGTAATATCGATATTTTAACGTAAAATGCGATATTTTCGTTATTTTAAATTCCGATATATTAAGTTTTTCGATGTTATCGATATAGAAAAAATTCCCTGGATAGATATTTAACTTAAAACTCTTGCTAACTCCATTTTACATGTTGAATTTATTTCAAAAATTCCGTGCTAAATACATACAAGTGAATAACTTATTGGCTTAAGACTACAGTGAACGGGCAAAGTGTTTGCTTTTGGATTTGGGATGATATCCTTCCTGACCAACATGTCCTTCGGCTTGGCAAGCTCCTTATCCTTCTCCTCCGCCTCCTCCAGCTAGCTCACCACGTCGTTGCCATGTCCGTTCTGCCGCAGCAACTCCAGCTTCAGTTCGTGCTCCCTGGCCTTTAGACGCAGAGCGGCAATAGACGAAGTGCGTCTGTCCTCGGGCGGTGTGGCGGCTCTCGGCGGCGGCTGATGCTGCGCCGGCGGCGGTGGCAACTGCCTCTGGGGGGAGTGGGACAGGGTCAGGGCCACGGGTGCAGTCTGTGTCGGCGACAGACACGGTGCCTGGTGGGTCAGGGCAATGCCCACCAGCTGCTGGGGCGACAGTTGAGCGGGCTGGACACCAACTGGATGTGGGGGAGGTGGCACCTGCGATGGCTGATGCGCCGGATGCTGGTGCTGAGCGCCATGGCCCGAGGCGGGCGAGGTGGGCGGCGAGGCGAGCAGGTGGTTGGGCGAGTGTAAATCGGGGGATCCCACCAGCAGGGCGGGGGGCTTGCCAAGGGGCGGAGCTCGCGGCACCGCCGTCATATTGGCCAGCAGCGACTGGAAGGAGCTCGAGGGGGAGTACATCCCAGCCATGCCAGGGGGCAACATGTGCGGAGGAGCCCTGTAAATATACGAAAAGGAAGTTTATATTAAGGATTCATTTTGGAGAATTAATCCCCGATGACCTATATGTAGTTCCCCGGAGTTACTCACCTCTGGAATTGGTTGAAGTAGCCCGACGGAATCATGGGGCCGGCGGACAAGTGCGGATAGCGGAAGGCAGCCAGGTTGGCGGCGTGTTGGGCATCGAAGGGCTTGCGCAGCTGGAAGCCCAGGTGGGTGAAGGGATTCGGCGGCAGGGCAGCTCCAACCACCGTCTGCATGGTGGCGGCGCCGCTGGGCAGGTAGGGATTGTACGGATGCGACTGGGGGCCGACCTTCTCCTGCTTGCGCCACTTGGCGCGCCGGTTCTGGAACCAGACCTGCAAGGATCGGAGGATGGAGATGGGAAGCCGTGAGTTATGTGCTGCTGGCAGGCTACTGTAAGCTGTGCAGCCACTGCATCCGCGGACCCAAAGCCTCCAATTAATGGGCGTTGTTATTGAAAACGCCCCTTTAATTAGTTTTTAACATAACAATCTGAATATGGAGTCCGTCCCGCAGGACGCCGGCTTCTGATTGCACTCGGCATGGGAGTCGGAGAGTATGTAGGACTCTGAGTCCATGACGTTGGAGCCACATGTAGGCAAATAATGTTGTTTAGCATGAGCAGTAATTAAAAGGAAGCGACGACTTGCCGGCATGGGCCATAAACTGACCGGGCATGTAATGACTGGCACTAAAACAGAATTAAATGAATTTCAGCCTGCAACGGATCCGATTCCCCCTCTAGGCTGTCTCAGCTGTCCCTCCTAGCTGCATTTCATTCTCCTCCGATTTCATTAGTAGCGACATGCTCCATTATTTTTCAATTTTCAACATTGTTGGCTGCACGTGGGCACAGGCCACGCGAATTAACCGCAACAAAATCTGTGCAGCTTCGAGCCCTGCATGCTCCTCCGCCTGCTTCTCGGCATATTGGCTTACCTGAATGCGCGCCTCGGTTAATCCAATTTTCATCGCCAGCTCCTCTCTGCAAGAAGATGGAAAGAGAAAACTTAGTTAAAAAGTGGAAAAAGTGTAGTGATTTAGGGCAGAGAAATGATACATTGTAGAGGCCTCTCTCTGCGATTCTCTAACTAAAAGGCCTCTCTTTGCGCTTCTCAAATAGATGAGTTGAGCCTCTCTCTGCGCTTCTCAAACTGATGACCTGAACACGTTTTTAAGTTAAATATTATTACCATTTCCTATTTAATTTATTTTAAGTAATATACACACTTGATAGTAAACTTAATTATGGAAATAAAAATATAATTTGTGGGTGTAAATAAATATTAGATTTACTGCCTTTCTATGTGCTTCTCATATCAGTCTTCAGTGAGCCTAAACCTACCCCTTAAAATGCTTATTAAGTAAATGAATAACCTCATCACACATTCCATTTATCTTAACTAATACAAGCGTTGATAATAAACTTAATAAGGCAAATAAGAAATTAATTACCAGGTGTAAAAAAAAAAAATGCTACACTTAGCATGCCCCTCTATTCGCTTCTCATATCGTTGACCTAAGCTCACCTCCTCTAAGCCACTCTCAAGCCAAGCACTTGAAAGCTAATTGAAGCTTATACTGAAATCAAAAGGCGATTTGATTTATTTGCTTAATTAATTGCTGGGCATTTAAATGAACCCGCTGCCTAATGAATTGAAAAACTGCCAGCGATACGGCAAAACAACACAACAAAAAAAGTTGATCTAATTGTGGCTGCTATTGACTCTCTGGCCAAGCTCACTTTTTTGTCTCGATTTTTTTTCGTTGGGGGCCCGAGCTCTCCGTGCGGTCTCAATTAGCGTTCACTTTGGTTCCTCAACTCGACCAGTGACTGACTTTTAATTTATGGCAATTACTGTGGCTGTCTTTCGACCACATTGCTGCATGCTAATTGCGATCGTTAGAGTTTCTTAGGGCGCGGAATCTCTTCGATGGTGTCGGTTATTACGGCTATCGCAGGAGGAGTTCTCTGCCCTGCTCCAAATAAGATCGATCGATCCACTCAGGGGGGTCGTCGTCGTCGTTGGCGTCAGGGCATTATTATTATCGCCCGACTGAACATTCTCCCATATTCCCATATTCTTCGTATCGTAAAACCCAAAACCGAGCATCGACTTTTGAGCCTTTGTCGTCGATGCCTCGTCGATGAGCGATTTATGCAAATTTCGTTGCTTTTCTTCTGGGCATCGTCTCGTCTCGATGCGGCGGCCTCTTATCGCCGCCACTTGTCATATGTTACTCACCTCGTAAACACGTCTGGGTAATGGGTCCGGGAGAAGGCCTTCTCCAGCTCCTCCAGCTGAAAGCTGGTGAAGGTTGTCCGATAGCGCCGCTGCTTCCGCTTCGGGGCGTACTCGTCCGCCTCGCAGTCACTGTTCCCATCCGAAATGGGACTGTTGGTGCCGCCACTGGCACCACTGGGAGCACCGCCGGAAACCGTAAGCGCTGCGCCGGCCGATGATGATCCGGGTGCTCGGTCCACCAGCACGACGGCATCCGGGTGCGCTAGCTTGGCTTCTTGCGGTAGTTCCTCCAGCTTGATCTCCTCCGATATGCCCATAATCCAGGACGGGCGCACTCTGGACGATGCCGCTGCTACTCTAACTCAATCCTTGAAGGCGGCGGGTAACTGCGGAGATAATAGGGAATTCGGGAGGTTGTATTATTATTATTAATGGTTTGGTCATGCTTTTCTGGGTTTAGATTTAATTTGTACTTAATAACATTTAATATGCGATATCAGTGGGTTTTTCGCTGCCAGGTTTCTATGCCAAAAAAGGGGAAGACTTGTCTAGTTAGTCGCGCATTAGAAGCTCGTAATTCAATAAACGCTAAACGTGCAATTATCGTGCACTTTATTATGCCAATTTCCGTAATTTGCCATCTAGCCATGACCAAGTCATCGGCTGGGTCGGGACTGGCCACTCGAGGTTACCTGCGGTTACACTCTGCAGCCAGGTTTTGAGGTTTAAGAATAGGTGAATGTCGTGGAGCTAAGGGAACACGAATGGGAGGTTTTCAAGGGATAAGGAGTGGTAGGAAAATCCTTATAAAATTCGGAGATTTTCAGTGTACGATTTATTATGAATAATTAATAATAAATATTGAAATGAATTTCTTTATAGACAAATCACCTAGGAATAAATATATATATCTAATTCTTAAATAAGATTAATTGATAACAAATATATTTCTGAATAATTTATCACAATAACAAATGTTTTGAATGACGTAATCTGTCAATAAAGCCATGTATCTTTCAATCTTTCTAAACCGATAAATTCATTAGTGTTTTATTTATTTTTCAAACATTTTTCACATCTCTTGGGAAACATAAAATATTGATTTATGACTTTACGATTCCAGAAGCTATAGTTCCGAATTTCTCACCGCCAAGTGTTGGCTAGCTAACTAACTCTACTCTTTCTTCTGCGGTCAGGGGAAGCGTGCCTTATGGTCATGGCTTCCACTTCCACCGCCAGATTCATATTCATCTGGGGCTTGAGGCCTCCCCTCCAGCTTCTGCAGCTGCTGACGATCTTGCCCCAATGCAAATCGATGACCACAGCATGGGGCTGTCCAACGCTGATCTCTTCCATCAACACGTCCCAGCCGCTGAGTTGGGTTTATTTTGCTCCCAAGTGAGACTGGGGCTGGGGCTGAGGCTGGGGCTGCCTTCATGTGCAGATCGTTTGGAATTTTAATTAAATTGGGCGGCAACTTCATTTTCATCATCATCAACTCAACGGTCGAGCAGGAGCCGGAGCTGGAGCAGGAGCAGGAGCAGGTTTGAGCTTCAAGCTTCTATCAGATCAAATTAATATCAGGTGCCAGTTCTCCTCGCTGAACTTGGGTCCCAAAAACTTTTCGGCTGTTGGTTAATTTCATGTTTTGCTAATTAATATACGACGTTGTTTAATGACAACTAAATGGTTAGGGCCGGCGTGTAACCTTCCATTGCCGCCTGAATTTCTGAGCTGCCTTCGTGTCTGAGTCGGAGTCGGAGTCGGAGTCGGAGTCAGAGTCGGGGCCAGTGGCCAGACCCTGTCCCATGACCAAAACTCGGCTTGATTGATGGCCGCCGCTTCTGTTGACATCTCTACATATATCAAAATTGTCCAAATACCTTGTTAAATGGCAAATTAGTGTGGCTGTGATTGATTTAGTTGCATTCTTGCGCGGAATGAAGTTGCAAACCGGCAAACAATCGATGTCAGACGTCGAAGAGACAAATGTACACTGGGAGATATGATCTTTAGAAACTTTTGGAGTTAATTTTTTTAACTAGTTTAATCCTTTTTCTCATCATAAAGTTCCAAACATGGTTGCATTTTAAGAGAAAAAAGTTTGGTATGATATATCGACAAGAATATCCATCCATTAATACATATCGAAAACATCGTAAATCGAAATTTGAAATATCGAAAAATATCGAATTTAACTTTTTAATATCGAATATTCGAAAAATTGTAATTATTTTTGTTGTTTTCAACCAATTATATTTAAAGCTCCTTTAAAAATTAATTCTTTATAATCTCTTTTTATTTTTTTGTAATAATAAAATTCAAAAAGATAGCGATCCGATAAATCAGGCAGAATATAGACTTATCACTCATATATCACATCGATAAATGATCGATTAATATATTTTCCATTGCGTCAAATATTGATACACTATCGGTTAATCGATATTTTCTGTCAGCCCATTAAAAAGTAAAGTAAAAATAGAATATAAAAAATAAACATGTATGTTCCGGGTGCTACAAAAATCGTCTTAAAAATAAGTTTAAAATAATACACTGAATTTGGATCTTAAAACTTTTTACTGCATACTTTTAGACACATTTTTAAAGGCTTTCAAACCCCTAGAAATTTTAGGTTCACCCCCGTTTATTGTTAAATTTTTGTTTCACTTTTTCCGAGTGCACTTGAACTTGTTTATGGTTTTTCCCATATCTCAGCCAGAGGTTCAGGTTGAGTGGCATCTTTCCTCACCTCGACAGAGCATTCCAGCTGGAATCCTCACTCGCTCCGAGTTACCTTCTCTCGCATCCGAACTCCGCATCCGAACTCTGCTCAGTTCATAACTCATTTTTCGATCATAACTTGGGGTTATGAGGCGCGCTGTCAGCTTCCAATGTTGTCAACGAAATTCCGTGCATTGACAGCTGACAAACTTAATTTGCGGACCGCAAATTATTAAATTAGTTGTACGAATTGCAATTATGCTGCTCGCCCTCTGCGCTCCCCCCTCGAACTGGGTTGATTATAAGACCCGCACTGATTAATTCATTGCATGCGAATCCGAATGGGAACTGTGTGCGGAGCAGCAGCAGCCTAGCTGCCTCGGCTATGTGGGGAATGTGTGCCGTTTGGCTTTGTTGTGGAGCCGCCTTATAATTGTATCCGCGTTGCTCCGACTTACGACTTACGACTTTATTACCAGGCCCACCATTCCATCGAGGCATCGCATCGAGGAGTCCTCCGCTGATTGACGTTTCGCTGGGTAATTAAAAGGCAGTGCCAGTGCGCCAGTGTGCGAGAGTTGGTTCGCTGGAAACTGTCAGTTTTTGACGTCTGACTACCGATTTGGCCGCGTCTCTTTTGCGTCTCTGCATGGCTTCATTTAGCCATAGTCGCTGCAACTAATCAAGTTAACGCTGCACTTGCTCTGCCCAAATCCAGCACACTCTCAGGCTCTCCAGGAAGCTTACAGCAGGAATTGGGCGGGGGGGGATCACCCCCTCCTTAGGCGGGGGCGATTTCGTGCCTAACGTTTTGACACACAACTCCTGGGCTCTTAGTCCCTGCATGCTAATCAGGCCAAGCGCCAGTCCAACTGCAGCTGCCGGTGGGACACGAGGAGATCGAGTCCGAATCTCAGACGGAGTCTGGGCTCGGGCTGTCTGGCAACTTGTTTGCGGTTGCTTGTTCCGTTTAGAGATAAGCTCCATTAGTGTCTGGGGAAATATTTAAGAGCAACATTGTGGGCTGTGTGGGTTTCCTAGCCCGGCCCAGTCATAAAGGCACTGAGGGAAAAGTTATGGCTAACCTGGGGGATTGTGCACCTTGAAAATGGGTCTTGAAAGTCGTGAGTTTTTAAGGGAACAAAATTCTGAGAACATTGAAATAAATTTTAATAGTTTTACAAACTTTACAATGTAACTTAAAGCGAAGTATTTTTACAAAAAATATAAAATTCCTATAAACAACATCAGTTAGTTTGAGAATTATTTTAATTTAATTAAGTTAAAAATAATTACACCTCGAAAAAATATCTTAAGAGGTGAGTATTTTTTAGATAACCTAATTGGTTAAGCACTGAACATAATTTGAAGTGTTTTAAAACATTTAAGGTTCTTCATTTTGGTAGCAGAATTATTTGAATAAATATAAAATAAATAAAGACACTTAGGAAAGAGTAATTTAAATTATTTAGAGAACTTTATAAGTAAGATAAGATATAATATGGAAAGTCTCTATTATTTGTATTAAAATTTAAACCCCTTTTTAATTCCCAAAAAATTCGATCTTCTCACAAGATATTTTGTTATTACTCTTATTCATTAAAAACACATTATAATAAATTAATTTGGAATACATATTATAACCAAGAAATCACAAATATTATCCGCATATAATAAATAAATAGAAGAGTCTTTATTTCTGTGAATGAAATAAAGGGACCTATATATCCTGAATTATCAAAAAAAGCTCTCATAAAATGATAACTTTCTTTTAATTTTTCAAAAAAATCTGTTAATTTTAATTTGTTTTTACAATTTTCTTATTTGTTTTTAAGTATTTCAATGACAAATTAATTCAAATTAATTCCTTATTATTGTTATTTAACTGTAGATTTATTCTTCACCCAATTTCCCTTACTTTCTCCCAGTGCACACACATATGGAAAATGAAGAAATTAATTCGTAATGCACGACAAGTGTACTTCTATTCGGTTGTCCACTGTCCGTCCACGGTCTTTGGCTGTCTTTGGCCCACTGTCCCGTGTCCGTCGTCGTCCACTGTCCGCTGTCCGTTGTCGTCACTTCTGTCATCTCGATAAGCATCAATGTTCCTGCCCTGCCTGGCTGCTCTTTCCACAACTCAACTCTGCGCCTGCGAAGAGAAGACGCGTCTTCAGCTGGGCTCCTTCATGTTTTGGTGTCGTTTTTATGGTTGCACTTTTGTGTTTTTAGCTCCTCCAGCTCCTGATCTCCTCGCTGGCCGCCGTCTGGGGATCGGTGCTGGTGCTGTGCTGGCATATTTCATTAAAAGCCGGACCGGACAGAGGGACGGCGGGCATCAGGTAGAACAGCAAAACAGAAGCTCTTTTCTGGCATTTTGTTAATGCGTCTCCGTCTCGTGGTCTCCAGGCTGTGCCAGGCTGCCAGTCTCCCAGACTCCAGTTTCCATTCCCGGTCTGGAGGCCTGTATCTGGGGCTGCTTATTTATGGGTTTACATTAGGCTAAACCACTTTAGTCACACTTTGATGATCGGCATTGTAATTTCGCCCCGCTCCCCACGACTCTCCCTGATAATGGCAAGCATTTTGGGTGGCTCCGACTCCTGGCCTTAACGCTCCGGCTCCGGCGAAAGCTCACTCGCTCGACGTGGTGCGTCCGATGTGTGGTCCCTGCCAGAAGTTGATGGATTGGGAACTGGGAACTGTTCCCTAATAGGCTCCCTCGATAAGGTCAATTATTAATTTTCGACCAGATCTTGTGAGTCACCCGAAAGACATAAAACCGATATCGAAAGCAGCTGAGCTGAGAGCCGGCTCTATTCCATTTAAAGCTGCACCTGAGGCTGAGAGCCAGAGCCCTCTCGGATCATTCGGATATTCAATGTTCGGCGTTCACCTTCCCAGTTGTTGGTTGTTTGTTTCTTGGCGCCGTCTCTTGGCCCAGGTGCGATAAGGCAGCATTCTTGTTGCTGGCCAGGCGCCGTCCTCTTCTCGTCTCGCCTCTCCATTCTCCATTCTCTCGGTCTCTGATCTCTGTTCTGTGTGTGGACCTCTAATGCACACACACTCCCAATTATAATTAGTTTATTCATATCCTGTGTCGAAGCTGCTGCCTCATTTGTTGTTCTTGGGGGCAATCTTAATTCAATTTACCGGCTATCAGTTGGGTTCGGAACGAATAGGGGAATACTCTAACCAGCAGAGGTCAAGAAGGGAGAAGCCTAGGGATAGTGTCCCTTTAAATGAATATTTAATCTTTAATAATTATTATTATTAGTTACAAATAAGGGAATTATTTGCTTGAAGCTTAATCTCTCAATGCTAATTATTTAATTAAAAATAATAGTGTCATTATATGGAAATTATATTGTTCTTACATAAACGTTAATTATGTTTAAGTGGTTGTTCTCACTTTTGTTAAAAGGTCTTCAGGGAAAACTTTAAATACTTTATAACTGCTTGAAAATATTTATTAAGTAATGAAAACTTCTTGATATGAATACTACGCATATTAATCTATATTTTCATCTCCTAAAAAATCACATTATTATTTTAATTTTGTGTAAATACACTCCAAAAAGTTATAAAACCCCGCTTCCTCTCTTAGGGAACATTTTTATTAGCTCGCTGAGACTTAATTTCCTTTCCAGTTTCTCAAGGGCATCCCTGCTTCGCTGGTCGCTGGTCACAGATGTTCACCTGTGGCCACCCTAATGGAGGAGATTGCCGGGACGGTAGCCCTAAGGTAGTAGTCGCAGGTTCAAGTTGTGACTCAGGCCCAAGAGTCAGAGACCAGACAGACGTCCGTGGTGAGGCTGTGGCCACAGCCTGGGATGCGGGGCCAATTACTCATAAAATGCATGTTAAAAACAGCAGTGGAAGCGGCATTGGGTTGGGGATTGGGCCACGGAGCAGGAGGAGGGAGGGTGAGGATTGGACAACTGTTGCCCGACGCCATCTCCAGCTCCATCTGCAGCGGCGTCTGCTGCTCCGCTCTGCCCTTTGTCATTGTCTTGTGCGGTTTGATAAGCGAATCCAAGGCAGACGGCGCTGGGCAATTTGGAGACGACGTTGATTTCCCATGTTTGCATGTTCCAGCAGAGGCAGAGGCAGAGGCTGAGGAATTAATGAAGCACATCTCAATGGGGCCTGGCGCCATCTTCCCCAGCAGCATCCCTCTCTCTCTCTCTGCCTGTCAGGGGGTGTGTGTGTGTGGCAATCACCCATCATCGGGAACCACCCTTCAAAGACAGCGCCCAATTCGGAGTTCGTGTTCGGAAGATAGAGGTGTATCTGTATCTGCGGCCCAATCTGGCCGCGTATCTGCGTATCTTCTGGCAACAAGTTTTAATTGTATGTCGCCATAATTGAATTGAACTGCAAGGGGGGGCGAGGCGAGAACATATTTTAATTTTGGGGGCCACATATCGAACAGGGCAGATCTGGCCCCATTATCATTCCCGGCAAGATGCTACCTCAGAGATACGCAGATACCCTGCAGACTATTTGCGTCACAGATGCGTATGCTGACAAGTCACATGGTTATAATTATTAATTAAATCAGTGGGGGCCAAGTGGGGGGCGATTATCACCAGGAAGGGAAGCTCGCTGGATTCCTCCCTGTTTTCCTCGGGTTCCACGTATCTGGGCCCACATACATATCTGTCTATATTTGTGTTTTCTGGACATAAGACCGAGGCTCATGCTCGAGGCTCTCTCGTCCACGTCAAAAACTCAAGTGGTCAGGGGGGCTTTTGACACGATTATCGGCGATTGATAGCCCCGGCCAGTTAATTTCATTTACTCTGTAGGTACAAGCACTCGCACACCCGCCGAAAATCGAAGGAAAAAAATTGAAAATTTGGAAAAAACATCAGCTAGACAAAACGTGATTTATTGGCACTGACTGCGCCGCTGACAATTTGTACTCTTTAATGGTGTTTAATTAAAGCCAATCAGCGATAAAGCTATCGGGGGCTATCAGCAGGAGCCAAAGTCTCGGTCTCGGTCTTCTGCCCTCCCCAGAAAATTGAGTTAATCAAATTTCTACTCCGCCTGCGATGGACTACTACTGATACTTGTCTCTGATTCGTTGTGTCCAGGTGGGGAATTAATCAAATTTAATGATATTTAATTTTGGTTTTACTTTTTTGATTCCAGCACCCTCAAGGGGGCTGATCGGGGAGATTGGACAGGGGAATTACGAAATATATATAGTTGTGGCTTATACTTGTAATATTTGTCAATCATGCTGAGAAGTGGATAGGTTCCAAGGTGTGATTTTGGGATCTAGATTTGAATGGGAATGGGTTGGGGGTAAGGAAGTGATCATATTTGGGTCATGGATAGGGAGGGGGCATAGAGGGTTTCGGTAGATCAGGGATCAGAAAGAAGTAATAGTAGAGGGGAGTGTTTGTTATCTATTAGTTATTTAATTTATACGAATCTATTGTAATAGGATATGTAGTATTTATTCTTTGCTGGGTAGTAAGTACGTAATATCTAAAAGAGGAGCTCATAAAAATGACTACGGCTTTGGAATCTTTTAAAAAGGGTGTCCAATACAGAGCGCTACAACATGTTACATCGTAAAAATATCAAATTTACACTAAATATGAGACCTCAAACATTGTATTGCATACTTTCACACAGTTTTTGAAGAGAATTCAAAATCCTAGTGATTCCTGTGCCACCTTTCTATATGATAATTTTCTTTTATGTATGTTCCTTTGTCTAGAGGTCTTGCGGAATCTTCCATTTTGTGATTATATAATTGTTATATAGTTCTTTGAAAATATATATATCAAGGAGAAGAAGGGTTTTCGATCCTAAATGATTTGTATCTATAATTATATGAAAATGTGTATATATTTTTATAAAATTCAATAAGGATTTAAGACCTTGGGAACTATAGGAATTGCAGATACGAAACTAAGTCTTTAGTACCGTACTAAATCCGCCCAAGTAATTGTTTAACGGTTGAGATATAGACCTGGATATTAACATTAAAAGGTTTGGGGCTTATATTCCTTAAATTTTTGATTCAAACTTGGTTAAATAGGCTTTGTAAGTCTTAGGGTTAGTTCTCAGTAAAGAAGAGAACAGTGGGTGTACATATCTAAAAACATAGACCTATCAAGCTCTCCATCTCTAAGATCAGGATATTATAGGACCTATATTATATGTAAATGTATATATTTTATGTAAATATTTTAAATGAAAAAGATCTCAGACTCCCAAGATAAGTAAACCCTTCTAACTCACCTTATTTATCCTTTCTCTCTGAGTAGTTGTCTACAGATAAGTGTGGTTAAGACTTCTTGGTGACCTCTTCAGATGATAGATATATTTATTAATTCTGTTCCTCTCTCTTTGGACTTGCTGTCTGTATCCCCACGGGCTTTCTAAGCCTTCTTGCTATCACACAAACCGCTACACTTGCCGACGGTCTTTGCGCACTCCGTCAATCAATCAAGAAATCAGAAATCTAACTTCAGAAATCCGAAATCAAAGGTTTTTGCCTGTCCACTAGCCTTGGGGTCTTACGAGGGAATACACCTGTGGGAACTGTAATGGGAACTATACTCCCAATTGGCCACAACTTCGCGCACTCTGCGGCACAAATATCGATATATTCGAATCGAATGGGAACCGAACGCGACGACGACGATGATGACCGGGCTGTTCCAGTGCCGCCAGCGAACTACACGGTGAACAGTCGGCGCACCGGTGAAAAC
Organism: Drosophila baimaii; assembly: GCA_018874675.1. Classification (NCBI taxonomy): domain Eukaryota; kingdom Metazoa; phylum Arthropoda; class Insecta; order Diptera; family Drosophilidae; genus Drosophila; species Drosophila baimaii. The sequence goes on from JAEIIU010046526.1 coordinate 121,377, forward strand.
TCAGGTGGGCTCGGGCAGGTAACCAGTTTTCTCGGCAACTGTCAGTTGTCTCGACTGGAGTTGGCGAGAGGAGAGCTCTGCTAGCTGGCTGCCGGAGCGAGAGGGAACGATGCGATCGGAGCGTGTCGATCGATCGTCGCAGGTGTTGCAGGTGGGCGGCAGGTGAGCGGAGGTGAGCTCCGCCCCTTTGGCGGGAGTGCGAGCGAGAGCTGGCCGCGCGGAGACTCAACCTATGAGAGGCCGCCGTTCCGCAGAGCGAAATAATGGCGGAGAAGCGCTCGCCACCTCTCTGTCGCTCGCGCATCGCACCCTCTCTCTCTCTCGCGGTCCGCTCAGGTAATTGAATAAGCCCCGGCACAAAGTGCAATAAATTTGATTAGCAAAATGGAAATTTATTTGCCCCCAGCTCCGTGGGTTTCTTGGGTGCCTCCTCGGGTTGCCATAGATGCGTTTTGCGTTTGCCTTTGCGTTTGCAGTTGTTGCGGCTCATAAATTAAATAATTTAGCCAAGACATGTGGAGAAAAGTGCTGGGAGGAGAGGGGGTATAAATAGTATGGGCCATATATATAGAGAGAGAGAGAGAGAGAGAGAGGAGAGCGAGTGTTAAGGGCCTCGTTAATGACTTTGTTGGCTTTATTGGCTGATTACCGGGACTGGACACAGTCGTAGACTGTCTTGTTTACCCTTTAACTGTTCGTGGGAGAGATGGGGTGTCAAGTGGGGTGGGAGGGAAATGCAATGACCCATGGGAAAGGGTTATAAAGGGGATAAAAGGGGGATAAGCAGATGACTCAAGTTCAATTTGGAGGGTTTTGTTAGCTTTACTTTAGCAGGTTTTAAAAGGTAATAATTATTACATTAATTACCAGTTGGATATTGGTGAATTTTTTGCTTAAATTTTAAATATTTCGAAGGATTTCGGAATATTATTATATTTTGTAATACATATAATACTAATAAGAATAGAATACATTATTTATGCAGACTTTGTTTACTTAGTTTTTGGGGGATTATCATTTTTACAATACATTTTAAACACTTTAAGACATATTCAAAAATAGAAACACATAATTTTTCATCCTATAATCTTATGTTTTTAAACAGCGCTTTTTATATTTTCAAAATATAGTATTATATTAAGAATTTTATGAATTTTCTGGTAGTTTTCTAATAATCCTGAACCCATCTAGACTTTAAGACAGTGGTGCCCAAGGCCCAGACTCGCGAGTCAACAAATTTTGCTGTACTTTTAGTATGCACAGAATGTAAACAACGCACCATTGCAGTCAAATTGTAATTCTGTGGCTAAATTCAGATATTTTAAAGTGGAATAAGTATACTTATATAACATATATGTTTTTAGTCATAGATACATTTTATACGCAGTATAACAAATTATTTTTGCAATTTTTGTCTCATATCTAGCCACTTTGTTATGTTTCTTCTCACACCAATGCTATTCTTACATGTCAATCTAGTCAATCTTCTACATTACGATAATGAGAAGCGTTTATTTCAAACCAAAATTCTTCTTAACCCCATATAATTGAATATAATTAAATTCAATGAAAACTGTTTCCCATTCTCACCGAAGAGAGTCCGACTCCTTGCCCTGGTCTTGCCATTTCCGAGAGAGAGACGGACCTGACAGATTCCATTCCTTGATAACTACTTCATTAGGCCTGATATAACCGGGCCTTATACATCGACAGCTCGGCTCAGCTCAGCCTGTCTCAGTTCGGCCCGGCTCCATTCCATTCCATTACCGTTGGAAGCTGACCCCCACTTCGTCGTCGTCTGTCCTCCATCGCCCGCCCCTGGTCGGATGTAGCCCAATTTGCTCGTATCGCAAGGCAATAAATAAAGTGTTAATGGCAATTGCATACAAATAGTTTGGTGTTGCCATTATATTGCCATATTATCCCATTGTCGGGCCTTAACAAGAAGCAAACAATGCGACGCGCTCCGAGTTACTACATACAGTCGGAAGATCGGAGCAGGCAAGCTCGCCGTTGGAGCTGGAGTCGGAGATCGACGACTCGCTGCACTGCAGCCAATTTCACGCTTCATTTACAGGCGAAATGCAAACAAAAGACCGGCGACCAGCGACCAGAGACCGTCGAGGAGTGACCATTTGGCCGACGGGTTCAATGGACAGCAGCAGCAGCAGGTCGAGTTAAACTCGGAGCGGGACCGGGATCGGGATAGGGAATACTGAGTACTGAGCGCCGAGCACCGAGCACACGGTATCTCTCGTCCCCATGTGGCCGTGTCAATCAGCTCGTCGCGCAAGGTGTGCACTTGTTATACCTTGTAGTTGATGAGGGCAAAGGGTATATAGGTTTTGCAAACCTCTTGACTTTTGGTAGAGATATAGAACACGAAAAAGGGATGAAGATATACCATTAAGTAGCCTTTTTTCTTATAGGAGAAATCTTCTAAAAAAAGAAAAGTTAGACATACTTTTCCGTAGATATCTAGATCTGTATCTTCGCCTCTTTTCTTGGAGGCATTAAATTTTTTTCTTCATACGGATCCCTTTAAATCAAAGCTATAACATCCAGGCTGTTTCGGATGCCACTAGTAACCCTCCTCAGTCGCATTTGTGACTGAAAAGCATACAATTTCTAGGCTTTTTAACATAACTCTCTACCCTATGTTACTTCCAAACCTCTTACCAGGTATCGAAAGGTCTCAAAACTCTCACATCCTGCATTCTTCCCCGTTTTGGACTCAATACGGGTCCACTCTAGGCCTGACTCTCGTCCAGCTCCGATCACTCCGCGGTAAAAGAGACAGCAACAAAGCCTCGAAGTGAGAGAGTCGCGCATGCGCGCACGTCCTAATGTAATTATTATCTCAACAATTGAATTTCCGGTCCCGACTTGGACTTGCTTGCTACTCTGACTCCGGAGCACCGGAGACTCTTGGCTCTTGGCCCGGCTCTGCCTGACTCTGCCTGTGGATCGGATCCACTCCTGCACATGGGACAGATGTCGCGCAAAACGTTACAAATGTGCACTTAATTGCGCAATTAAATAATTTTATTTCTGCTGCGCGTTTCCTTGCTCCTCACACCGCTCTGTCAGTCTGCCTGCCTGCCTGGCCGGCATCTTTCTCCGCCGCGCCGATAGCAAACAAATTGCAGCCAAGTGGCTTAGTCCGGTCGAGTCCGTTGGCCAAGTCCGCTCCCTATCGGCTGTCCGAGGTGTCTTATTCATTATGGCCATTATGCAGCTTAGATAGAAGCATTTACCATCGCCAGTTGCAGGTTTGCCAGTTGCCATTTGCCAGCTGCGATGCAGGAGAGTTGGGGCAAGAGAATATCATCTTCGGGGATATCCATTAGGTTAGGCAAATCTTGTATTATCTTTTGTTATTCTTTTGGGGTGTGGAAAATCGTTGCCATGTATGCCTTATATGGCTTTCCTCTTACTTTGAGTCAGTGGTGCCCAAAGTTCTGACTCGCGGGGCGGCATATTTCACTGCCGGCATACACACAGTATGCACAAAATGTAAACAATGCGGTCAATTTGTAATTTTGTGCCCGAATCCAGCCATTTTAAGAATTAAATTGTTCATGTTTTTAATTATAACTAATTTTTATGCATTATTACATAAAATGTAGCTATTTTTCTCATATCTAGCCATTATATTTAATACCTTACTCAGATAAATGCAATTTTAACGTGTCAATGTATGCCTGGGCACCCCTGCTTTAGACCTTTAATATTCAGAAGCTTATAAATACGTAGTTTTATCTTTAAATATTATAAAATTTGTTATAGTTTTCTTTCCTTTAAAGGTTGTGTATAAAGAAACTTCACTATTTATTTTCTTGCAATTTATTTTCTCCTGGAACAAAATGTATTCTTTTCTAAAAATATAGAGTTATTTATATAACTTATCATTGTTTAATAAGATTACTAAAATTACTATTATGAAATTACAAATAAAACAATCCTGTTTCTTAAGATACCCACTTCCCTTACCACTTTTACTTCAACTCCCAAATATAAGCAAATTTGTGCAATTATGCTTTGTGGAATTTACCCCCCAAAAAAGTTACCCAATTACAATTGCTTTGGCATAGATTTCCCTGGAACCACCCACACTTTTTCCTCCCCTTTTTTCTGTTATTTCCCAAAAAAACAAACCGAAACCCAAGGCTGTGGAAAACGCAACTGTAAACGATACCAAATTATATTTAATTACGTGCGATTAGTTAGGGTTACTGGAGTCGCGCGATGAAATGCCAGCGATAAGGCCCCGCCCGTCACCCGGCCATAAATAGTACACCCAACCAGGCCAGCCAGCCAGCCATCCCACCGTTCCGACCAACTATATTACATTATAGTACAACTATCCCAGGGCCCGGCATTAATTCAATTACAAATGGCTGCGGTTCACTCAGCGAGCAGGCAGCACCGGGCGTGTGACATAATCACCCAACAAAACTGTCGCCCGCTGGCCTAATGGCTGAGTACCACTACCAGGCCTCCTTGGCCCTGCCCTACCCCTGCCTAGATCATTATTTGGTAATTTGATACGACAACGATTTGTCTTGCTTTCGTTGCTGTTGTGGCTTTCGGTTGCATTTTCACTCAATTGTCGTGTACGCCCGAAATTGACTTAAGCGGAAGCGCGTTATTAACTGGTTTATGCAACCCAAAATCGCCAGATTTCCAGCCAGCGATAAGAGCCTCTGCTTGGCTGCGTTGGCGTTGGAGGCGATTATGTATATATATGTATATACACGAGTTGGTACACACATTCCTGGCCAATAAGCAGGCGGCAATTAAAACGAAAGCGAAGTAATTTCATTTGTACGTAAATCTAATTGTGGAAACTCTCCCATGGCCTCTGCTGCTTCCTCCTTGCCGCAATATAAAAATGTGAAATGCCTTGGTAATTAGTGCGTGTACCGACTGTGGTCTTAATTGCCCCTCCAAAAAAAAAAAACCTCCGCCTGCTGGCTGGCATTCCATCCATAACTCCACGTATTTATATATTTCGAACGTTTTGTTAAATTTGGCAAAAACAACAAATAACTGAAAAAAAACCGAACGGAGAAATGCATGTTTCGGGATAATTCGAGTTTAATGCGCATCAATTAAAATTATTAAATTTTATCTTTATATTGTTTTGAGTGAATTAAATATAATTATAATTTCCCAAAACCAATTGGCTGCTCGTGGACAGTCTGGAAAAAAATGTTTTGGAAATTAATGTCTGTTCAAGAATAAAATGTCGATTTTTTATGTAATAAATTTTGTAATTATTTGTTGGTGGTGGTGGTGGCAAATGAGGCATTTTTTAAACGTTTAATGGTTTAACTGCGTTTAAAGCGATTCTTTTTTAAGCTCAGACAGGTGTGTAAAGTAAATTAAGCATTCCTTTGAGCTTTAAGCGAAAGCTAATTCATTAAATTCCTTTAAAATATGTAAAAGCTTAAGAAAGGGTTAAGTTATTTATTAAATAATTAATTATTCATTTATAATATAGTCATCACCTTGAGTCGTAGCCCTTCTGTTAATAGGATAATATAATATTATCCCAAATCAACATTCGTCTAATGCCTCTGACCCCCAATCGTTATATAGACATCGCTTAACGTCATCGCCTTTGCTCTTATCTTTCCAATAAATGGGTTAGACCTTCCTTCCGTGCATGAGTGTCCAGTTCGGTTTCCCTTTTCCGTCCACTGGCAGCTGTCGATGCGTTAGGATCTCTCCTCTGGTGTGGGAACACATCCTCGCTTATCCCTTTTGCCAGCCTTTTTCTTCCTCGCCGCCTCGCCGATCGTCACATTAGTTGTATTTTATTTAATTGATTAATTAGAGGCCGGCTTCTGGTCCCCCTGAATCGATGAGGAACCTTCTGTTCCGTTTCGGGGCTATCGTTAGAATTATAATTGGTCTGCGGCCAAGGGGGCATGCCATGTGAGATATACAGGATATATAGTGGGGGCTACAATAATAGTGCCTGAAAGTAGTAAGAATTCTTGACTTTTAAGTAGAATATTTTGTGGTTATTTAGTTAATATGTGTGATGCATTTTATTTATATAATTAGTCATGTATCTGGGAAATTAAAAAAGTAATGTGTTTTTTGTTTTTAATTATTTAATAATGTAAATAAAATTGAAAGTAAATATTGCTATCTATCGGACTTCAATAAATAGTTACCTATGTAATCTCTACAATCATTAACAAAAATACAGATGCATTTTCCTGTGACAAACTAATCATTTATTTGTTTACAGAACCTATTATAAGTACTATTATCTTACCCTCTGCTGTCTGCCTGGGCCTTGGACTGTGTGTGTGTTTTTCCTAATGCTAATATCATGTGTGCTATTGTGTTTTGTTGCCTGTCGGCAATTTGTTTGTTCTTCGGCTGCCCAAATTGATTTTATTGACTTGTAAATGATGTTGGATGCCCGCTGCAGTTGCCCGCTCCTCGCTCTCTGATCCTCGCTGCCCGCTCCTTCGCTTCTCCTTTCACATTCCTCGTTTTATTTTCACTGGCTTCCGTATGGGGACCACGCCTTCCCTGGGCTGGAGTCGCCGCGGCTCGTTAATCTAGGATTGTTTGGCTTGGCAGCCGGTTCCTGCACTCCTCCCCTCGCCGGCCAGTTCGATGGCCAGTTTGCATACTTAATTTATTGATTTCACGCGGTTCCCTGTGTCTTGGTCTTTTGTGGCGCCGGTTTGCAGCATTAAGTTGAGTTCAAACATAATTACTTTTTGTAATTAGTTGCAGGCCCAGCCAAGAGAGAGAGAGGGCCGCAACAGTTGGCAACAAGGCGCATAAAGATTGATAACGAGCTAATGAATGTACATTTCATAGGTGGCCTGTCAGTCCGTCAGTCTTGGACCTCCTTGGTTGCCACTGAAGGGGCAGGAGGGGGCGGGGGCTTCTTCGTTTATGAGTTGCAAAAACTTTCCTTGAAAACAGCAACTTAAATTTAATATCGCGCTAAGCTCGGCTTCCGTTTCACACAGAATCCAGCTTGGTGGTCGCTAACATCTTTGGGTTACAGTGGGAGATGCCTAAGGAGGATGGGAAATATTTTAAAAAGGTATATATAAAGGTGATCACTGAGTTGGTTAGTATTGCAAAGTTTTCTTAGGGCTTTTTTATGCTTTATTTTCTTGATTTAATTTGTGTTTTTATTTAAAAAACATTGAACAATATATGAGCAAAGTTTGAGGAGTAGTTACAGTAACTTAAAGCATAAATAACTTGTTATAAACGGACATTTGTGGTGCTTTCTATAATATTTTTAATAATTACTAATATTGTTCTTAAGTTAACCTAACAATTAAGCAGGTTTTTGAGTTTTAGATGCATTTTGACCATTGGATTAAGGATCATAATAATTGTTTAGGTTCTTTTAAAGTACAAAGTACATATCTAGTCACTTTCTTCTATTTCTTACTCACACAAATGCCAATCTAACATGTCAAAGTATGGCCTGGTCACCCCTGTTTTTAATTTTAAAAACCGAATATAAGAATCTCCTCTGAGTGATCTTTGGTGATCCTTCTGACTTATCCCTGCTCTCTTATCCTGTACCCACTGTACCCACTTAACAGCCACGAAGGAGGTGCGAGCCAAGGCAATTATGCTGGGGCTACTTGCCAACATATATTGGTAATTAAATATATGGAATGGGGGCTACCTTGGAGGCGGCAGGGAGAGATCTTCCCGAACCAGAGAGTGAAGCGGGTGACGTTGACAAATGAGTTCATCATCAACAGCACGAGCGGTAGCTACTCCTTGAGAGGATGGATGAGAAGGGGATTGGGAGGGAGGCTCATAACTGGGAATTGGATGCCGCCGGACGGTTGGACGGACGGACGAAGAGTTTAAAATTGTGTAGAGTGAAAAGCGATTTATTTTTCGCCATTTGTGGCCTGGTGCGGTCGTTTAATAAACAATTTAATAGCGCGCATAAATTTTTCCAGCCATCATACTTATAATAAACCCATTTGTCTTCGGAACGGAACGACCCGGCCCGCCACTCATATATAAAATATAGGTAGAGGCCCCCGAAGTATCTCCCTTCCTCAGCTCTGTCTCTGAGGGTTATTAAATTATGCGGCTCAAGCGTAAAAATAAACCGTAGCAAATGAGAATGTAGGACGCCGCACACCTTCAGACTCCATAATCCCGTAACGAGCCCTAATCGTGGAAGAGAGTCTCCCAGTCCGAGTCCGAATTCCCCCGTTCTCCGCTCTCGCCGACTTTCTCCCCGCGCGAGAGAGTCGGCTTCAATTAATCAGGGAAATTCGAATAAATCAAGTGCCATAAAAGTGACACAGCGTGAGATGCACCGAGAGATGAATATTTAATTAGGAACAAATTAAAAATGCAAATAAAGTGGAACTACCATGGCGACTCCTTTTATTATTAATCGATAGACTCTCGTAATTAGTTGGCCATAACAAAGGCGACCCATGGAGCTGGGGATCGCGGCCTCCGCCAGGGGTATTATTCTCCTCGCGGGGCTTCTTCATTTCGTGGGGCCGCCTTTTCTATTAGCTAATTGGAGATCGAAGCTGGGCGCTGGAGCTGGAGAGCTACGGCTTTGATTGCCATCTCTAGCAGACGCGTGCTTGCGTCTCGGATCTCCTCCCATTCTTCTTATCTGATTTGCCAGGCCAGGCGAAGAATTCTTCTGGCTTGTAACCATCGACGATTCTTATCTGTTCACAGGTACATACATTTTTTTTGGGTAACCGACAGCTTACAATTCATTGTGGGACACATCTTTTGAAATCGAACCGACCTGTTGCCACGGCAGGGGAGGAGATCTCCGACGATTACTGCTCAACAGCCCCTAACATATCGAATCGGTTCCCGAACGAGGTCATCTCTTAGTCACTTATTTATTTATTTCTAGCGTAAAACGACAGACAAATTGATTTTAATTGAATATGATTGACGTCCGTTTTTTTTTCGGGGGGCGATATCGCGCTCAGCACACAAAGTGCGATAATCTCAACTGGTTTCAATGGTTTTGTGGACAGCAGAGCTTCGCCTCGACCTAATCACGATACTCGTGTCGTTATCAGAACGAACACAACAATTCGTATGCTTTTTAATTAAACAAATGCTAGTTGGGGATTTATTTACAAAGAGGTAATATAGGTAATTTCATGGGTGCTTGAAATGAAAGCCAAGGAAATTAATAATAAATATGGAGAAGGGTGTACTCCTATAAGAGAGAAGTAGTTGTATCTGATTTTATGCCTAAATTAATTTAAAAAGTTCCCTCTAAAGCGGAAAGTTATTTAAACTAGACCCTAGATAGCCTCTTACTACGTCATAATCTTCCTCTTATTTATAGGCACTTGTTATGTTATTTTTAACCAGATAAGATAGCCATTGTCCATTTAGAGGTCATTTGAACCAAGTACATATTAAACCGACATATTTCCTTATAATTAGACCTATAAGATCATTTGAGTTTAGCGATAATTTCATTAGCTGGAACCATTTGTCAGTGCTTAGCGGGAAGACATAGCTCTGGCCCCCATTTTCCTAAGAAGCCACTGGAGAACAACTTAATTAAGGTTCGATCGGACGATAGAAAGGCAAAAGAGAGATCGCTGACTGGAGCTGGAGCTGGAGCTGGGTTGGAGCCATCGGTTTGGGTTGGGCATCGAGGAGGCATCAAGCAATTTGTATTCAGGTATCACACAGCAACAAGTCATTTCACACTTTGATCACGCTGCAGCTGCAATCCTGTCCAGGCCTCGCCTGTCCTGTGCCAGAGCCTTGGCCCGGCCTTAAAAGGATCTGTGACTCGACTGCGGACTGCGACTCTGGAATGCGCGCTGGCTCTTGCATATATTAGCCGAATGGTCACCAGGAGCAGCCACTGGCTGCTGGCCAGTGGAGTTGCTATAGTCCGCACCCGCAGTCGAATGCAGAGGCACCTTCGCAGTAATTAACTTGTTTCAATAATTACGCATGCGCATTTGCACATGTTGCATGCCCCGGTAGCCACTGTCCCTGCCCCTGGCCCCCGGCCCCGCCCACTTGTTATAGGTTGCAACAAGATTTTTGCATTGCGTGTGCTACGCACTGTCTGTGCAGCCAAAACTACACTCGGTTTAGGGTATAATGGCCGGGAGATATGGGTTAGCAGTTAAAGATCTTAAGTGGAACATAAGTCTTGAAGGGATTAAGGAGATAATACCCAGAAATTCCCAGGTTGTATCCACTAGATTGTCTCCACTAGATCCCAGCAAATCATAAGCTTGGTAGACCTCAGATAGTTAGAGATTCATTCCTCAAAAAGGTCCTCATTACATCTAAAAAATAACTATTTGGTTGGGGTCAATCGCTCTGAACAAGGAAATAATATAGAGTCCTGAATTTATGACAAAGATCCTCCAAATAAAAACTGATATCTTATGGGATAGACAATGTATCTTTAAGAAAAACTCATAAACTAAGTATAACTAAAGTAAAGAGTTATATTTTCTATAAATATGTACCTAAGGTATCAGTTTATAATTAAGATACCATACATCCTTCATAAACCTCTAAAATTCCTCTTTAAATTCAAATGTTAGAGTATCTTTCTCTGTGAGTACTCGACTCATTGATTTCTTGGTCGAACACATTCGATTGGAATGTTTGTTTTTCGGTTGCAAATTTATGCAGCAGCCGCCGCTTATTAAGAATTCGTGGCCCCTGCTCCAGCGCCGTGCTCAGGGATCTCCTCCCCGCCTTGCTTGGGTTGCTCTCAATTGCAGCCTGTGTCCAAGATCCAGTTCGAATATTCCTCTTTAGCGGCTGCCACAACGTTGTCCGTTCGAGGTGGCAGTGGCACTTAATTATTGATAGCATTACAAACGCGGTTCACTGGGTCACGGCGTGTACATGTCAAAGGGGTTTCTGCAAAGAGGAAGGAGTCCCTTGAGATCTTAATTCGGTTTGGGGCTTTCAAATGAAGCCAAGTAAAGGCATGACTTATATATATGCATACATACATATTCAGATAGGTATATGTATGCAAACCATTATAAAATATATAAAATACATGGGCTGTATACATAGGAAATAACACAATTTGGCTTCAGAGAACATAGAACCTTCAAATCGTCTGTCTTCGTCTCCATGCGATGCTTTTCGCCTTCAGTTAACGATAGATTCTGGTAGATATAATCGTTTTACAAGTCTGTATTGATGAGTGATGCTTCTCAGGGCTTCCGAACCTTTGTAGGAACCCGAGAAAGGGAGCCCCTTTCAGGACCATTCACAATTTGAGGATGAAAATTGTTTTTTATAAAGTGATGAGAACCAACAATTTGGTGAGCCGTACTTTTAAACTACAATCATAAAGACATTGCTTAAAATTCAAAGGCAAGAGAGGTACACACTTACATACATGTGCAAAGCATTTTTCCGCAAAGCAAGCAGCGGCAAGAGACCGAAGTCTGCTCACGCACTTGAACCGAAGTAGAATATAAGAGCTCCGAACTGAGAAGTTTCCCTGATTTCTTTGTAAGACCTTGGGAGCTATTGTTTATACTCTAAAAATCAAAATAAAGATGTGAGGGTTCCTCTATTCATCATATATAACTACCTTGAACTAATTAGAGATATTCCCCATAGGATATCATTCACTAGATCTATCACAACATCAACCACTGGTGACCTCACTATTTTGCCGCGGCATTCTCCGCAAAGATTCCTTTGCTTTACGCACTTTTCCAATTAATTTCATTTCCGTTTCGTAGTTGCGTCGCCGGAACACATGTTTCAATCTTCAAAAGGTAGCGAAAACATAGAATCAATAATTAAGAAATGTCAAACATAAAACGAGAGGCCCGCGTCATGTGATAAGGGGAGTACGCGCTGCTCCGGGGGATGCGGAGCACCCCAGAGGGTGCTCTGTCAAACCTGCGACTTATTTTCGGTGCTCGCGTGACAAATCATAATTGATTGTTCGCTTAATTGAATTGGGGTCCGATAAGGAGGAGAGTTTCTTTTTGGGCAGGTGAGAGAGACAGGTGACCGAGCGAGCTCCCCCGAAGATCAGCCAGAACCCGTGACGGCAGGCGGGAGACGAGTGACGAGTGAGTCACGGCCACCCATCAAACCCGCACGTGACTCATGATACATCCAAAAACACGGGATAGACAAGACTAATAAATTGTTAATGGCTTTATCACAGCTCAGGGCGTACGATATAGCCGCCAGAATGGGTCGTAAAACCAACGAGAACCGATAAGCGGCGTTTGCCCTCAACTTGGGGCTCCTCCTCCGTCTCCTCCTCGCTCCTCTTGCTCCGCTGGAGCATTAGTCACCGGGGGGAATTGATAGAGTCCAGCTTGGCGGAGCTGCTCCTTCATAAGGACCTCTGGCTGTCAGCCGCAGAATCAACTCATCAACATTGACAGGCGTTTCGCCATCTCCATCTGGGTGTATCTGCGCAAGATCTCCGATCGCATCTTTATGGCCATTGGCCTTTGCAATTGACGCGTGATTGGCATTCGATCTGGGTTCGCCCCAGCCGGCTCCCCCGCCTCGTGCATCTGCATCATCCACTCGGGGTTCTGAGCCGCCCAAAGATAGGCATAAGTGACGAACGAGTTCCGTCGAAGAGGGCCAAACTGATGGCGAGATCGATCGATTGCTGGATGGATCGCTGGCCGGATCGGTTTAAGGTGTCACCTACTTGGTATGGAGAGTGTGCGATCGGTTGACAGTCAGTTAGCAATGCATATTCAATTAGTGCCTACTGGGGGTGGGGCATGTTGCTAATGGATGGTGGCTTCTAGAAGGAGTATCGGTATTTATGAGCCATATTTGGGCATCAATATTTCGGAGGATATCTAGTACTCTAAGTATCAATTTACAATTAGTTTTTTTTTATTAATTATCGCTTCGTAGTTTAGATTAATAATTTGAATCGTCAGGAATAATGCATATTAATCTTCTATGGAATCAAAAATATTATTTTTGCGAGAGATAAACACTTGTAAAGTCTAAATGTAGCTCACAAACCTCTATAAAGATTTCGAATTAAGTTGGTTTGTAGTTAAGAAATACAAATTCTTTGGTTTTAAAAAGTTGGGGTTGTTTCTCAGGTGTTTTTAGAATAAATTAGGCTTATAAATAAATGTTATATTAATTTCTTTTGATTGTCAAGATACGATTTTAGTTTGTATCTTTGTGTACAGGTTTTTTTGTGGCTATCCTGTGCATAAAATTATCCTAAATGTTATATTATCATTATTTTAACTGGGGAAATATAATATGTAAACACTAATAAATAAAAATAAAAGAAAGAGAGGGAGAGAGAGAAATGAAGTGAAGTGAGGGATAATTCCTTAGAGGTAATCCTGCAAAAATATCGATGTTTCGATAGATAACCTTAAACCTTGATTATTTTCCCGCTTTACATAGAGGAATGGATTAATAGTTACAAATTTGAATATTATTTATTTCTGTCAATTGGATTGGCTACCTTTTATTTTCTAGTTAACCGTTAGCCAACTAATATTTATATCTTTTAATAGATTTATAAGATCTTAGATAATTTCTACAGTAAAAATAAAAAACTAATACAAAAGTTTTCCTCTTCTTAATAAGATAACAACTATAGTTTCATATTAAGTTAATAACAATACCATTAAGTCATCAAATCTTCAAAACATTCCTCATAAACTATTATTAAAAAATCAGCTTTATTATGCAAATATAATATTGTTATTTATTTTGAATAAGTTACTAATAAATCCAATAAATCTTGAGATGAGCATCTGCTGTGGAGGTCAAAAGGCGGCTTTGTTTTAGCCATTTGCCGTCGCGTTTTTCAAGTGACTCCCTGGCTCTCTCTCCCTCTCTATCTCTCTCATTCCCTCTGGTTTTTTCTCTCTCCCTCTCTCTGCTTAGCCAGACTTCGTTGGTAATCAGAAAGCCTAACAAACAGTCCAACAATCCCAGAGGTAGCTTATTTAATTTGACTCAAAATCAACTCTTCCATTAGGCGGAGGCACCGGGCCAAATTGCAGCGGCGACACCTGCCGTGCTCACCTGGCCATGTAACTCTCTCTCTCTGTTTCGCTCGCTCTCTCTCTCGTTTGCGCTTCCCCATATCCACTCTCTTCTATTCCCCATTCTTACCTCTTTTGTTTGGGGGTCCGCCTTCTTTGTGGAGAAGTCAACCAATCGGAGCTGCGTTAGCAGTAATCGGAGCTCAGAGAGCGAGAGAGAGAGAGTCGCTCGCCTTGGTGTTGTTGCTTTTGGTGTGGGAGCAGGGAAGTTGGAAGTGGGAAGTGGTTCGGTGTCGTGAGGCAGTTCTCGTTATTGTTGTTGTTCTTGTAGTTGTCGCTGCTGTCTGTGCCGTTATTGTTGTTGTTGTTATTCGTTCGGCTTGTGTTTGGTGTTTGGTGTTGTTGTCGTCGACAGGCAATTTACATGAAATCAAAATGAAACGCATAAAAGGAGGCAGGCGAAACATGGAGGAGGAAAGGAGGGAAGAGAGTTTGGGCCTAAGCGACTGGCAGATGTGCTAAAAATTATGGAATCCATAGTTTATACTTAATTACTAGAAGTATATTTTATTTATTTTACTTTATTTATTTGGAGTTTAAATAAAATGGTATCCTTTTACAACAATACACCATACTCCAATTCACCATAAACTCCAGTGAGTTCTCCTAACTTCGACAACAGTTAAAAATTCTAGAAAAAAGCTCTATTAGCAGCGAATTTCTAAAGATTTTACTTCCAAATCTTAAGAGATTTCCAAGCCGCTAGATTATTTAAACAAATATTAAAATTATTTCAATAATACACCATACTCCAATTCACCATAAACTCCAAAGAGTTCTGCTAACTTCGACAACAGTTAAAAATTCTAGGGAGAAGCTCTATTAGCAGCGAATTTCTAAAAATTTTACTTCAAAATCTTAACAGATTTCCAAGCCGTTAGATTATTTAAACAAATATACAAATTATTTTATGTTTCTAGACATTTTTATTTAGTTTAAACTCTTTTTCTCTAGTTTATATACATTTCTAAATGACTTACTCCAATAAAAAGGAAGATAGCTATTAATTTATCCTGAGTTTATTGCCTAAAATATATGATTGCATACTTTTCGGTACCATTTCAATTGATTTCAAATATAAAGAGATTTCTGATACCAAGCTTTTTTTATTCATTTTCTTTCATTTCTTGTCTTTCTTTTCTTTTGGAAATTATTAATGATTATAATAAAATTGGTAAAGAATAAATATTTAAACAATTTTCTATGAACAATTTTGTAAGAAATAAATAAATAAACTGCTTCTTAAAATATTTATGAGATTTATTATTATTCTTTATACCACAAAACTCCCCTCTGTATTCAATGGATCCTCCTGCCTGGCTGGCCCTTTCGTTGTAGGGCATTTCCATCTCCGAGCATTCCACTCAACTTTTGTTTACTTAAACTTTTACCATTTTGGGGTAAGTGTTAAAGTGGCCGCCAGTCACAAGGATCCCTGCTGCCCTGCCTGCCTGCTCTTGCGCCCCTCTGCATATTCCCTTGTAACCTTTTGGTGGGTGGCGAAAAAACGAGCTCCTTGGTTAAGGTCTGGGCCTCGTTCCTGGGCTCCTCGCCTCCTTAATTCCCCCTTTGGTTCTGATATATTTTACGGTGCCATTGGCAGAGCTGATTGTTTTTTAAATTGTTTCTGCACGCGATTCGTGTTTGTCGGGTTTATGGCTGTAATAGCCACGGCCAAACATTGTTGTTATTGCACTTGCTCAGCGCTTGCTCAGTTGCCATTGTTATTGTTGCTATTGTAGCATAATTTAATTTGAATGCATATGCGACCAAAGTGGGTAATTGAATAAGTTTCGCGCTGCCACATCGCCGCTCGCTCGTTGGGGATTGGGATTGGAGGTTTCATTTCTCTAAATTTGATTAGCGCCGCGACTCGAAATAGTATTTTACACGTACTCAAGAATCGCGTGCTGACGCAGGGTGGGGGTGCAAAATATTGCAATTTATTTTCTGGCCAGCTTAGCAGCTCGCTTGCCACTCAAATTGATATGTAAACGTACGGGGGTTTTAATGCCGCCGAACAGTTCGCTGAGTGGAGGCAAATTTACACACACTCGACTCTTGTGTTCGCTTCGATTTGTGTTTGTTTTCCGCGAAATTTCGGTGGATTCGTTGAGGGGGACTCCGACGGGAGCCACGCCCCCTCTGGCAATTCGATTGCAATTTCTGCGGCTTGTAATCAAAATCGATTTCTCATTTTCGCACACACGTCCGTGGCGCACAGAAATTGGAAAACAATTTGGCCAAAAGGGATTATGGCAGCCTCACGTACGGAAACGAGGAGGGAAAATGGCTGCTAATGTGATTAAAGTCCATTCATTTGACGCATTATCTCTGGGGCTCCAAAAAGGTTCGCTTAAGGTCAGACACTTGATTAGAGTAATCTTTTCCCTCAGATTTGGCTGATTTTTTTGCTTGGTGGCTGTCATTGAACTTCAGACAGACAGGCGGAAACGAAATCAAAGCTTATATTTAGCGAATAAAACTCGGCTAATTGCCTGGGAGCCGATATTGGCGGGCCCTGTCTCATTAATCACATGGCGAATGCATATTTCTGCTTAGGCGGCTTCTTAATTAATTTGATTAGCATTAATCGTTTGAATGCGAATTATGAATCAATTTATGGCGGTGCTTTGCCATCTCTCTGTCTTGCGTCTCTCTCTCGTCTTCTCCTTTTCCCTGCTCGCTTCTGGCTTCCGCTTGCCGAAACAAGTTCGTTGCCTAAGTCTTTCGTTTACTCGCCTCTCGTTCCCGCGCTTTCCCCCTTTTGCGAAACGCGCCGCAGCCTCCGCCGAGTCTTAATCATTTTGACAAGTCTCTCCCTCATTTGCATAATTTTGAATAACGTTTAATGCCCGGGACACGCCCCCCAAAAAGTCGGGTCGGGCGTGGGTCGATCTGCGATCGACGATTATTGATCGAACGGATCATGAATATGCGGAATGCCGCTATTAATTGGACAGCTCACAAGATTGTTAGCTTCTTGAATATGGCATTGAATGTGGGCCACGCTTGGCTGCGTTTGAAATGTTTAATTACTAAACTATACACTGTGCGATACACAGGGAAAAAAAAGGCACCAAGGGAATGTTTTTTGTTAGGAAAAAATTGGGAACAAAAAAGGAAGCTCTCTTTGAAAAGCTGAAGTTTGTATACTCTTGTCGATTCCATTGTCAAACTAAAAAGTTACTGGATTTGCATAGAAGATTTGTGTTGAAAACATAACGTTTAGACAATTTTCAGAGAATTTCTTATAAATTGGGCTATCCCTTCTATGACAGCTATATGTTAAATAGTAAAAAATAACTTTATATTTTGTTATATGTTGAAAAACAGAATAACCTCTAATATTTTCGATCTTTTCTTTAGTAACTATATGATATAGTAGTTCGATTCTGACAAAAGGTTGTTAAAATAGTCGAAAATTCACACAGATTCGATAGTTTTTATTATTAACCTCATTATACAGATTTATCACCACTCATACCTACCATACAAGTTTATTCACCTAAAATATCAAACATAGACAAGTTTTTCGAATTAAAACTATGCTTTTTGGGCTTAACTATGATTTGATTAAGCTTAAATTTGTCCAAAAATTATAAATATATAAATATATATGATATAAAATAGTCAATATACATCTATTTAAAGCCCCTAGTAGGACCTGGTCTTCTTAAGAGCATCTTGGGTTACCATTAAGTCTCTTTTTATAACCTAAACAATATTTTCTACATCTTTAATTGGCATAAATTAATATAAATATAATAATCTTTGAGAACATTATAATATTGAAGTGTTTATAACATCCCATGTACCTTAAATGTAACCTCTATTCTTTATACCTCTGTTTTGTATTTGGTTTACTACAATTTCGCATTAATTTCCATACTTTTTAATACCACAAACTTTCCTGTGTTAATTATGAGTTTTAAAAAGAAACTTTCCTTGATTGATTTACTTAGTTACCCGATCTTGGCCAGGTGACCTCACCTCAGACCACTCAACTTCCATGTAAATGCCTGGAAATTCAATTAATAACCCCACTATGACCAGGTGAACCCCCTCCCGGGTAAGAGGAGGGCGACCTACAGCAAAGCCCATGCCCAGTCATGCTCGGCTTGTTTGACTCTTTGACTTGGCTTGGCTTGGCTTGGCGCTCTCCTACCGCTCCGGCTTGGATCCCAGGCCAGCGCTCATGGAGCTCTCACCACGTCAGCGGGACGGACGGACAAATGTTTGCACAACACACGATAATGATGACAAGCCAAATTAGCTACTAATTTTCACAGACACACAAGCGCAGACGCAGACGCAGACGCGGACGCGAACGCGGACAGTGAGGGGATGAGGGTCAGTCGGAGCGCCAGGACCTCACACAGCTGACGTTCGTTAATGCCTGGGCACCGGAAGTCGAGGGCGCAGGCAAGGAACTGATGCTGATCCAAAGAGTTGGCCTGGAAATTGCCATAAATCAGCATTTGATTATCCTTTGGCCCGCCTAATTTTACCTCTCGGATAATTTTCAGCTCCCTCTGCCAGTCCTGCTCTTCCTCTCTCCCCTTCCTCTTTGCTGCATTGTCATGTGCGTGTTGGTTTGTTTTTAATTTATTAATTACTAGGCGGTTCCGCCGGCTCGTTGGCCCAGGGCTTCCGCTATTAGCGAAATCTTCTCATCTCCTTTCTGGGTGATCCGCCTTGTCAGCAGCCAGCCAGCGATGAGCCATGGCTAACGGTTGTGAAAAGAGTCAGTGCAGAAGAAAGCCAGAATCTGACTGGTTTTTTAACCCATTAAAGTCGGGTTTTAAGATCTTTTCTGGGCGAAAATGCAATTGCAATTGGTTGGAATTTGTGCTTGAAATAAAACAAGTAAGAAAAGCTAACTTCGGGCGGAACCGAAGTTTATATACCCTTGCAGATAATTTGTT